>CAIGQV010003909.1:27772128-27790022 GCA_903798115.1 Danio jaintianensis
AACAGAAGAAAGAGACTCCCACTAGTTTATAAACAAGTGGAGGACGAGTAATTGATGACAGCATTTTCATTTTTGGGGTAAACTGTGCCTTGAAGTGCAAAGTGGATTGTCTTTTGATCCTAGAGTGATCATTTCTAAGTTCAGAGTATGTAGAGCATTTTCAGAAGACAGTGAGAAGAGCGAAGACGCCGTACAGAAGAGCGCATGGATATGCCACCAGCAGCTGCTGACCGCTCATGGCGAGAGTGGAGCTGAAGATCTTAGAAGCAGACAGACTGCACCAGCCAATTACAATCAAGGCCAACAGCGTTCCCAGCAGACCCCTGTGTTCAAATATAAAGCACTCGTTATTCAAAATCAAATCAAATTATATACTCACTCTTAAAAATAAAAGTTCCAAAAGATGATTTTCACATCGAATACCATTCTGGACTCTTTTCAGTGAACAGTTCTAACAAGGGATATTTCCGTTGGAACTAACACATGCATACAATTAGTTTATTACAAATATAAATGCATTTAACTGAATAATTACATCTACTGTAACTTTAGTTGATCCAACCATTATTTAGTCTTGAGGAAATCTTAAATTCATGTGTATAATTTGTAACATAATAAAATACTTATAAATGACTCTAAGCAGTGTTGGGGAGTAACTAGTTGCATCATTTCATCACAAAAGGTGTAACATCTTTTACAGTTACTAAGAAAAAACTGTGTAATTAGGTTAAAGTTACTTGTGTGAAAAGTTAATGATTACAAACATCTGAATATTATCTATAAAAAGCTAGGATATGTTGAATGATGTTACTTTAGTTTTTGGATAAACTATTTTTCCCCAAGACATTATTAATTGCAACTGTTCAAAAACAGGGCGACACGGTGGCTCAGTGGTTAGCACTGTCGCCTCACAGCAAGAAGGTCGCTGGGTCAGCTGGCATTTCTGTGTGGAGTTTGCATGTTCTCCCCGGGTTTCCTCCGGGTGCTCCGGTTTCCCCCACAGTCCAATGACATGTGCTATAGGTGAACTGAATAAACCAAATTGGCCGTAGTGTATGTGAGAATGTAAGGTGTTTCCCAGTGCTGGGTTGCGGCTGAAAGCAGGGATGGGCAGTATTTATGATACAAGTATCTCAAATACGTATTTCAAATACAAAATAGTATTTTGTAATTTGTATTTGATAGGGTTGATGAAAATGGGTTAATATTTTGTATCAAAATACTTTAGTGTCTTGTATTTTTGTATTTTTAAAATACTGTAAAATACTTTGTAAGAAGTCTACATGATGACATCATAAAAATGCGGCCTCTGATTGGTGCTTTCTCAGCTATTTGCCTAGACTTGAGATCAGACCAGAAAATTGATTAATATTGAAGAAGGTGGTCAATGCTTGGAGTATGGATGGAAATTATGCAACACACATAAAGAAAATAAGAGACAAATGGCAACAAAAGTCAACAATCATTGAAAATAATATACTATAAGATCAGTAATATTTAATGGCAGTAAAATTTACAATGCATCAGCATCTTGGTTTAAAAAATGAAATGAAATAAAATATCAGTCCAAAAACAGGAATATTGAGCCAACAGCACATAATCATTCTCAGTCTCAGTGCTGCAGGTGGAAATGCTGAGGAAGTTTAGAAATAAAAAACACAAAGATTGTATACTGGTGTTGACTAAGGGGTTAAACTGAGACTCTTCCAGTTAAAGAAGAACTCTTGGGAGAGTGAGTAAACTGCACAAAAATTATTTGTTTTAGATGGATTGCTGATGTAGATGCCAAGACAATAAGACAAACAACCTACAAATAAGTCCTACAGCGACGATTCCTACAATACTTCATTGGCTGTTTCAAATGCCAGTAGTTGATCTGCAGATGCTCTTTATAGTTAATGAAAAGGAAAGATGTCTGTCTATGAAGAATTGTTTTAGAGATATCATGTTTTATGTTATGCATTGAAGAGTATAATTGCAAAAAACATGATTTATGGAAATGACTGAAACTGGAGATTTTAGTAGTTTTCAGAAATCATGTTTTTACACGAAATCTTGAACATTTCAATTGCAAAAAACTAAATTTATTTAAAACAATTATGTGAGCAACAAATTTAAATAACCTCTTCATAGATCACCCTTTTAAAATATAAGACTGTTAAGAGACGGTGTTAATTTTACTGGCCACCCAATGGATTGAAACACAATGAAGAGATATAGTACTATATTACAACTCATTATCTGAATTACATGGTGTTTTACCGTGATTAAAGAGATCATCTTCAAGACAGGACTTTCTGTATGAAATTTGTACAAAATTTATACTAAAATGAAAGAAACAAAGGTTTGTGAATACTTATTCATGTACAGGAGTAGAGGTGAATGTGTTGGCACTGTTGCTGTCAAACACTGTTTACTTCATTAAGTCAGTTTAATGGTAAAGGGATTGATCCAATAGGCCTATTGATGGAAGGTTTGCGAAGATATTTGATGTTCCCTTGTAAAAGTATTTTGTAGTATTTTCAAAATACAAAATACAGTATTTTATTTTGAAACTTGTTGTGGCTGCTATATTTTGTCGTTTATTTTGATACCTCAATGTATTTTGATACATTGAGGTATTTGGCATTTTATTTTAAAATATATTTCAATGTATTTTTGCCCATCCCTGGCTGAAAGAGCATCCGCTGCGTAAAACATATGCTGGATAAGTTGGTCGTTCATTCCGCTGTGGCGACCCCTGATGAATAAAGGGACTAAGCCTAAGGAAAATGAATGAATGAATGAATGAATGTTCAAAAACAGTATCTATTAAACTATTTCTTTTGATTTTTTTTACCTGTATTTAACCTCAGAATGATCTCAAAGTAGAAAAGTCTAGTTTACTGACTTTACTGAAGTCTAGTTTTATGGTGGCTGAGCTTTAAAATGAAATTATTATAATCTTCAAGAACTCAAGTTTTTGGACAATCAGTTTTTTCAGTTGGAGCAGCAGAAATATTGAACAAAATACCAGTACATATTAGAGAAACTACCACAATTAATATTTTTTAAATTGTATTTAAATTTTGGCTTAAGGAAAATGAAATATGTTATCATTGATTTGATTCAATCTTACTGACTATGATGTATTGTATGTATGTACTGTAAGTGTGTATTGTACTATTTTGTAGTATAATAGTACTTTTTAATTCAATATTGTTCAGTTCGATATAACATCCTGCCCAGAGACTAGATATAAATTAGCTTTATTGCTAACTCTGGCACAACATGTCATGTTGTACATTGTCCCTAAATATATAAATGAATTAATGACTGTATAATTGATTAAGGATTGTCTGAGAGTAAACCGTGTTGAGTATTATTGTAAGATTAAGGTATGAGATATGTTTTTTACATGACTGAAAATGATCAACATTTGATAGTTATTTAGAAAAAAAATCCCAAATTAAAGAGTCAGATTAATAGAATAACTGCATATAAGGAGACTGAACTGATAAACCTTTAAAGACAGATCTGATATGAGCTGAGGCTGTTAATTGATTGTACATGCTTTTATTGATTCATTTTACATATTCACTACAAAAAAAAAAGTTTTATAGATTTTTGTCTTGGTTCTAGTTCAAATATCTAAAAATTATTAAATAAAAAAAATTTTTTTAGACAAGTAAAAAAATATTGTCTTGTTTTCAGAACTAATACGTCAAAACTAAGTGAGTTTTTCCTTAAAACAAGCAAAATAATCTGCCAAAACTCACTTAATTTTGACATATTATTTCTAAAAACAAGACAATATTTTTGGCTTGTCTAGAAAATACTTCTTGGTTTAAGAATTGTTTTTATATTTGCACTAGAAACAAGACAAAAAAGTAGGAGAAGCCTTTTTTGCAGTGTACTTAAAACTATCATGTTTAATAGCAGAATTTGTGCAGAAAAACTACAGTGCCCATTATGCTGGAAAGAAAATTCCACCAATCAAGAGTGTGACAAAACAAATCTGGTACCTTTGTCTTTTTGTCTTATGGTCATACACGTCTTTGCTAGTAATGTGAGTCAAATGTGAGCTGTAATGTTAAACATTTAGTAAATAAACTCATAAAGGTTTGCAACCATGGTTCACTTGAGGGAAAGTAAATCATGAGTAAATATTCATTTTTGGGTGAACTATCCCTTTAAAAGTGCCTATCAATGTTCATATAATCGAGACTGTAAATGAAGATGGACAAATTTAGTTGCAATTCTAAAATAAAAAAACATTCTAAATGCACTATTGGATACTCACTGAAGGGAATAAATGACAGCAAATGCAGAGAGCGCCACCATTGGCAGGAGAGAGTATCCCAGCACACTCGCCACACTTCCACAGGATATACTGTAACTGCTCATCAGATTCAACAACATGTACATCCCGACACATCCCAGAGCACTGATGCCGTATACATATCCAAAGTGTGCCTTTCCTGCCTGCGGAATGAATATAAACACACAGACGGGTGTCATGTCTCCTGTGCAATACAAAAGACCGTGTACCTCTAGTTAATGAATTCAAGGTTCAAGGTGGAGTTTGTACCATTAGTAGTGTGGCTCCCAGAGCGACGCAGAAGAGAACAGGGCCGGTGAGATCTGTCTCGTTCATGATGCTGCCATCAGCAGGCTTCAGTGGATTCAACACAGTCAGAGTCTTCTGCCATATGTGCTCAAAGTTAATGCCCAGCTCTGGGAAACAAACAAAAATACATAAGCAGTTTTCATTTTGAGCATATTTTCTGGTAAGATTTGATTGAATTTGATTGATGCATTGATTTTTGGGGGGGTAAGTGTTTAGTTAGAAATGGCAGGCTATTTTTCTCACTTTGTAAATTGTAAGTGTCTCTATGAAACTATGAGTGCTTCCATATTAATTTGAGTGACCTGAAGCAGGATTAGCTGGCTAGCCGGTTAAGTTTCAGTGTAGTTTGCACCAATCTTGGGTTTTAGGTAATATGAAGGCATCTTGACTTTAATCACTCATGGTATTATGGAGTAGCTAAGCTTAGCTGCCTTCATGGTAATTAAAACCCAGAATTAGTGCAAACTAAATTGAGCCAGCTAATCAGGCCTCTGTTGTACTTACAAAATAAAAGTGTAATAACACACACACATTTACATTTATTCATTTAGCTGATGGTTTTAAGAAATGTGCATACAAGAAACACACTTCAATTGACCAGATAGCACCAATATATAAGCCAAGTCTAACATAGTTTAGCAGTTTTTTTTCTTTGCAGCGTTTTCTCAGAAACATGGCGTGCTTATAAGGAAGTGTCCGGTGTATATGGAGAGGAAAGTGTTTGTTTCCTACATGTGGTTTGTCCACCCCACTGAACTGTGTGAAGGACACTCAGAATTGCATAATGTTTTCCCAGAACATGGAATGTTTATAAGAAAATGTCTGGTGCATATGGAGAGACATGTTAATTAATTAATTAAGAAATGTTGCCAATTTTACTGTCTGTTATAGTGAAAAAAGCATCTATTGAGATTCTGGTTGAAATACCCAATGAAACACTGGAAACAATGAGTCAAAATGGTTGGGTTGGAGCAGTTTTCAAAATCTATGAGGAGAATCCATTTTTATCAACAAATACAATTAGACAAAATTTTAAAGGGACAGTTCACCCAAAAATGATAACTACCTCCTAATTTGCTCTCCCTCATGTGGTTTGAACCTTTTTCTGCCTAACACAAAAAAATATATTTTGAGGAAAGCTGGTTGCTTTTTTAACAATAGAAAGAAATCCAAATAGGTTTTGAACAAGTGAAAGTTGAGTAAATGATGATAGAATTTAAATTTTTGGGTGAACTATCCCTTTAAGGGAGGGACAAATTGAGAAAAGATCCAATCAGAGCTAATCCTCTGCATAGCATGTCCTGGTTTTCCACACAACTGGGCAACTTATAGTTGCAGCAGGTTTTTTTGTATTTTTTATTCCTGAGTTTAAGTGCTTTTCAGACCGTGTAGATCAGTGGTGCCCAAACTTTTTCTTACAATGGGCCGAAAACCAACCTTGATTGAGGGCTGTCGGCCGAATATATTTATACACCAAACCGTATTACATTAAATTTGCCATGGATATTTTCCTAATTTATTTGCTAATATTTAAAAATAACTAGAAAACGTAGAAAACTAGAAAAAACATAAACAATCCCATTTATAACACAATGGAGTTCAATGTTGAATACAGTCGAGCTGCTCCTGCCTTTGCCTTGATTTGCTCACGGATGTCTTGTGCATTGTCCTCTATCTGTCAAGTGACAGTATTTACATTTTAAAAGTCTGATTTATTTACAACATTTAATTGAAACATTTAATTTCAGTTGGCTTTTTTGTTGCTCAGCAATAAAACAAACAAACAAACAAACAAACAAAAGGTTACATTAAATTCGAAATCACAATCTCTGTCAAAGGTATTCGCCCAAACCACCTTCCCATTCCACATTCCTATCCCTGCTCCCTCTCTTTTCAGATGGGAGGGTGGGCAAAATCAAAGTCCAACTTTAGCACGCGGGCCCTATTGGGCATCTCTGGTGAAGATTGTGTAGTACTGAATGAAATTTTTTGTCATGTATTATCTTGCTTCAATGGAGAAACAAAACTTTGTCAAAATGTCAGTTTAGGCGAGTATGCATAAAAACACAGTCAGGTGGACATGAACAGATTTGCAAACGGTATGCCATGAATATTCAAACTTTAGTCAAACTTTATTTATAGAGCACTTTAAAAACACAAGTGAAAGTGAGCCAAAGTGCTGTACAGAAATATACAACAAAATGTGCATAATAGTATATAAAATACATATAATACAAGATAAAATATAGCTAAACTACCTAAAAAGGCATATAAATTAAAATAATTCGTTTGTAAGATCAGGTGTCAAATGCCAACGAGAACACAGATATGAGGATTAGATTGAGGGATAGATTAAAGGAATAGATTAAAATGACATGATTTTGCTAAACAGTAAATGTGAATGGCTCGATTGTGTACTCAAGTCTAGAAAGTATACATGTTCACACAAGTATACAGTTCTGTTCACACACTTCAGCTTAAAGATATTTTCTAACAAGTGATTGTATTACCTTCTAAGAGAGGTGGTTCATCCTCATATGAATCTGTATATTCTGTTTGCTCAGGTGGCGCTACAGGCTGATACACTTGTCCAGAATAAGGTGCTGATGTTGCATATTCATCTGCTAAGTGTGCTGAATTATCCCTGAAAATCAGATAGGAAACAATGAATTAATTAATTACTAAACTGAACAACTAACAATAAAAAGTGCACACAGAACAACATCTGACATATTTATACATATCAAACACATGTAGATATTGCATTTTTACACTTACACATCATTGTATTCTGGATTGAGGTAGGCTGGACCATAGTCATACACATCTTCCTGTTGACTATCAATATAATATCCAGACTGATAGAAGTCTTGTTCAATGTTCTGAAAGTCTCCCATTCTGCTTAAAATAAGAAGGAATGTATACACAAGCTCAGCTGCGGCATTAATCAAGTTATGCTCTTACCTTTGTATGCCAGTCTGAGTTTGAGTTGAAGGTTCTTGGTTTGTTTTTGTACTGAGGCTTTGCTTGGTCACTGAACAGCTGTTTTGCTGTTTGTGTGATGCTATTAATAGTCTTCTATATTTACTTGCAGGCCATGAGCTTGAGTTGTAAAGCCATCCTGATGATCTCTAGATCTAAGAAATTTACTGAAGACCAATTGACTGAAGAAATGCTGACCACTTTACACTGTAAACAATTTTAAGCCAGTACAAAAAACAAACAAACCATAATCCTTTTTTCCTTTCGCTTTTTCTTGTTCACTCCACCTTTGAAAACATCAGCTGCACTGACATAAAATTATTTGTCAGTGATACAAAAAACATTTAGTTGGGTTAACATAAGATTATTAGTTTTCTGGAGAGATGAACTACTCTGTAACAAAACTTTTTAAGCTGTGCCAACTGAACATTTTTGGTCTGCAGAACTGGACTGCCTGAAGTTGAGTGAACAAAAAAAAAACATAATCCTTATTTTCTTTCATTTTTTCTTTTTTACTCAACTTTTGAAAACATCAGTTGCACTGACCTAAAATGTCTGAAGTTGAGTGAACAAAAAAACTCTTTTGGAAGTGGGTACTAAGAAATAATACATTATCAGAACAAACAAACAAGTTCAATAGAAAATTTAAAAAACTAAAACAGAGACAAATGTTAACAAAACATTTATTAGACACAGAATTAGAAACAGGACAGGAGGCAAAACAACAATAACGGTAAACAAGACATGGATCAAAACATGGCAGGACAAACAGGGAAAAATGCTTTGTAATGCTTCACAGGGAAAAACAAGACTCAGCAAATAGTCTGTGTGAATAATGCTGCAGTCACACTAGAGTTTGAGTATGCGAAAGTCTGTAGTACGGCGCTGAGAAAAGGGGCGGGATTAAATAAGATGATTAGACATTTTAAAAAGCGAGCGATTGGTTCATATTTTAAATTTCTGTCCAGAGAGGTCATGTTTTGGTCTTCTATTGGTCTCACGGAATCACGTGATGCAATTTCGCAGGTCAGAGTTCACCGAGCTTGAACTTTGCAACGCAGCAAACTGCGAAACTTGTCGCACAAGCTTGCATTTCCGGTCTGACGCATTTGCGTGCATATGAATAGAAGTCTATGGGAAGAAAAGTCCAATGTGACCGTGACTTTAGGTGTCTTTATAGTCCTAGTAATCAGTCCATCATGAGCTTCCAGCTGTGTGTGTGTAATCAGGAGGAAGCAGAAACTGGTTATATACTGGTTAATTGTAGTTTGAGCATTTGATTTGTCATTTAATTATTACAGGATTTCATGAGTTGTTCATGAAAATTAAATATCAAACACATTTGATTTCTCATTTGAGAATGCATTTTGATTTATTATTTGATCATTTGAGCGTTTGATTTAGCATTTGGGTAGTTGTTTTGAAAGTTTGATTTATTATTTGATCTTTTTAGGCATTTGAATTTTCATTTTAATTTTGTTAGGAAAAAACGTCCATATATATACATAATAGTTAAATACAAATTAACAGTTCACATGCGCTAAGCGTTTCTTTTTGTAGAGGAAACTAGGTAAATGTGAGATGAAAATTCACATTAAAAGTCTTACTGCAGCTGTGCCCCCCCTAAAAAAGATAAATTACAAATGAATAATAATTTCAAATTATGTTAGTATTACTGCAGTAGTATTCTGTTGTTGTTGTTAATAATAATGACATTAATGTTATTATTGGTGTTACTATTATTTTTGTCATTGTTGTTAGGGTTAGAAATACTGCAACCTTTATTTTTTCAAGTGAGGAGGTCTGAGATTAACTCAACTTAAAGTAACAAGTTGGCAGAACTTTTTTGGGAGAAATTTTTGATTTAGGTTAAGTAAATGTGTTAAATGTAGTTGTACAGACATTTTTACCGATTTTTGCCAAACCAACAAAAAACTTTTTTCAAGTTGGATTTTTTACAATGTATTTTGCCCACTTTATTATTTACACTTTGCTAGACTGTTAGACCTTACCAGGCTTTTTTACAGTAGAATAGTTAGTCACTGTAATGGTTTGGTTCAGCAAACAAATATACAACAGAAAATGTAAAACAAAATGAAAGAAATCAGCAGATATGAATACATTTTCTATTTACAATGAAACAAAAAGGTTAAATTAATGAGCAACACATGCAGTGTATATAGCAGAGGTGTCAAACATTTAAATATCATCTTACATATTACTGAGGGCCACAGGTCTGCACAGTTTAGCGTTAACCCTAATTAAACACACCCGATCAAACTAATTGAGGCTTGTTAGAAATCTACAGGTAATGTTGAAGCAGGGTTGGAACTAAACTCTGCTGGCTGCAGCGCTCCAGGAGTTGAGATTGACAACCATGGTATTTAGCATATTTTCAAAGCAACTGCCAACATTTATGACAATCACATATCCAATAAAATAAATAAATCAATTAATTAATTAATTAATTAACAAACTCTATCTAAAGCAAAAATATATACATATCGGTCCACACTGATCCTCATGTTGTTCCAAACCTGTAGTAATAATAAAAAACAAAACAAGTAACCTGATTTATGCGTTTATTTAAGAAAGCTTTTATTCTATAAATACCACTTTTACTTCATTGAGCCTCTGCAAAAATGTATATAAGTGTTGTTTAAGGGAGAGATTTTTTTAAACAAATTTTTACTAGTTATTTAGCAAGATACTAATATTCAGCTTAAATTGCAATTTAAAGGCTTATGTTAGGTTAATTTGGAAAAGTTAAAGTTATAAGAATTACTGTGACAATTTCCTTGCTCTGTTAAACATCTCTTGCTATATATTAGAAAAAGAATTAAAATTTCAAAAGAGGCTGAATAATTTTTCCTTTAAATGTATGTCGTTCATATATAATACTTACCTTTGAATAAGCTCTAATGTGGCATTACTTGACTCCTGATATAAAAACATAAAAGAAAAAGAAAAAATGAGAGTGCTGCAGTGAAATCCAGCTGCTCATCAATGCATTGTGTTACTCTCCCCTCAATGCTGAACATGCATACAAAAACTGAACAGCAAAAAAACAAAATAATTTTTTTAAGTTTCAAATAATTATTAAAAAAACAAAAATAAAGTCGGCAACACCAAGAATCCAAAGGATTCAATCGTTTTTATTATTATTATTATTATTTACTTAAAAAATCTCAAGACAACCAACATTTCTATTGTCCCTAATATGAATTTATAGGTGGAAACACAGCTGTGAAAAATACTTAGCAACAAATTTACAACCTGGGACCTGACAGTGGAGGTTTGCGTGTGGATGGATATATGTATCATCTTTTTGTGATTCCCTGTGATGATTTTTGTGCACGTTAACTGAGGAGATTGGAATTTATTGGTTTTTATGTGTAGAAAATCTGCTTAGTTGGCAGAAAGACATTATTACACTGTTTGCATCTGTACATTATGGCAATATGCTATATCCAATTAATAAATATACTTAAATGAAAGTAATGTAAGAAGTTATGAGGAGAGGCTAACTAGCTAACAATGTAGCTTTTAAGTACACAGTTCAAGAATATAACTTAATACACAGACAGACTTATTTTAGAAACCCTCAAAAACATTTGAACAGATTTTACTTACTCATTGTAGATTCTTATTTACTTAAAGCATATCAGACTCTGCATGTGAATTGATAGACAGAGAATGGAGCACACTCAGAAGTAAACAAATCAAACACCTGGCTCCCTTAAAGGGCCAACATTTTCTGAAAACTTTTTCTAACAACTTTGTGTTTAGAATAAGACAGACATCCTGTGTATGTGTGTGTTAGTGCCTAAATCATTGTTTTTTGCCTTAATATAAATGTACTTCTCTATAAATAGCAACATAAAGCATCTGGTAGATGGGACAGTAATGATTGAACAGTAATTTACCATTTATTGTCACGGTTATACCTGTAATGGCTACATAAAGTAAATTAATGTAATTTATTCTTTGCACTACACAATTTCATACAAATCCTACTCCTTTTACAGTAAAATACTGTTTCCTTTTATTACATAATTATTATAATTTTATTGTATAATCCTGGTAGGTCACTAAGGTCTTCTGATCAGTTTATTCCTTCTGTACCAAGGTCCCGGTGTAAGCGAAGTGGGGATCGGGCTTTTGCTGTTATCGCCCCAAAACTCTGGAACAAGCTTCCACCCCACATTAGACACGCTCCAACTTTATCTGTTTTAAAAAAGCTTCTGAAACTGCATCTTTGTTCTTTAGCTTTTGAGCCTTTTTAATGTTGAGGGGTTTGCCTTATGTTTTAATTGTTATGTATGTGATGTAGGGCTTATTTTAATTAGTATTGATTGTGTTTAGCACTTTGGGCAACGTTGTGTTGTAAAAAATGTGCTATATAAATAAACTATTACAGCAAAACACTGGCTATTTTACAGTTATTTACCACATAATCTACAGTAAGGGTTAACAGTGTAGTTCTGGGTTGGACTACCTCTTGCTTTCAGAATGGCCTTAACTCTTTATGGGCCAATCTTCAATTGGAGTGGCAAATAAGAGGGTAAATTTGTAAAAATGGTTGCTTGTTTTTGTTTTTGGAAATAAAATGTATTGCTGTGCATTTAACAAGACATTTAATATGTTATATCCTTTAAAATAGAAGCTTTTAAATCATTTTAATTAAACGCTTATGTCTTTTTATCAACTACTTACAGTATGTCTATGATGGTGTTACCAGGAAAGACCAGAGACAAATTAGCCCAAAGCCAGACTTTTCTATAATGGAGGCGGCCATCATGATGATTTCAAGTAAATAATAATAAGTATGAATTTATCAAACTTTTGACTAAATTATATCAGTTCTGCAAGTTATCAACCTGACACTAATAACGTCTGACACATGAAATTGTCAGAAATTCAGCTAAATATGCTGCCTTTCAAAGTAATCAATGTAGTCAACTGCCTTTCAACATAACAACATTTGTATTTTTAAAAAGAAATAAACAAAATTGTACATGTTAAATAAAATGTTATTTTGTTGCAATACATTCCATGATACCTCTATGAGTTATGGACGAAACGTGCATATTTTGTTACAAATGCAAGCAATCAAACTCAATTAAATATGATTTAAAACAAAAATGTAACTATTTAAAGTGCACAAATCATGTTTCCCCTACAGAATACAAACATGCAAACATTTGATGATTTAAATGTATTTCAACTGTAATGTAATTGTAATGTTATTTGCATTTTATATAGTGCATTTATTGTGTATGGCCAAACACCCAAAGTGCTTTACAATCATGTAAGGGGGTCTTTTCTCAGCACCACCAGTGTGCAACATCTTCTTGGATGATGCGACGGCAGCCACAGGACAATCACACACCAGCTATAGATGGAGAAAAGAGACAGTGGTAGACAGAGAGTCAGGACCTAAGTGTAATGTCTCATCAAAAAAAGGGTGCTCACTGACAGTATAGAGTCCCCATCACTATACTGTGTAATTAGGACACAGACCACAGGTTGAGCAGCTCCTGCTGGCCTCACTAACACCACTTCCAACAGCAACCTAGTTGGTCTCCCACCCAGGTACTAACCAGGCTCAGCCCTGCTTAGCTTCAGTGAGTAACTGGTCTTGGGCTGCAGGGTGATATGGGTGCTGGCAAGCTGTAAAGTAGAAGGACAGCACTTGCCACCAAAAATGACCCAAATTCCATAAGTGCTGGAAACCTTCCTCTGAGATTTTAGTCCATACTGGCATGACCGTATCATGCTAGTGATGCAGATTCATCAAATGCACATCCATGATGTGAATCCCCTGTTTTAACAGATTCTAAATTTGCTCATGCAGACTGTGGAAAACATCTGAGTACAGTCAACGCACTCTAATGTTCACAAAACATATTGAAAATGATTTCGAGCTTTGTGACATTACATTATCCTGCTGGAAGTAGCACTACAAGATGGACACACTGTGGTCATAAAGGAATGGACATTGTCAGCAACAAAATACTAAAGTGGCATTTAAACAATGTTCTGTTTGGACTAAGGAGCCCAAAGTGTGACAAAAATGATCCCCACAACATTAAAACCTTAATAAGAGACATGATTGATCAATGCTTTAATTTGTATGCCAAATTCTGACCTTTACATCTTAATGTCACAGCAGAAACTGAGATTCTCTAATCTTTTCACCAACATTATATTGCCCAATTTTGGTTTGCTTGGTTTGAGAAGCATCAGATCTGGGCCATGTCCAGTTTCTCCCATGTATTACTGGATATTTGCATTAACAAGCAGTTGAACATCATTTATTTTGCACTAATAAACAGAAAAGTAAGTCAGCTTTTAAACGGGTTCTTTATAGCAGCAAAAATGCAGAATATCTAAACATACAACATAGAATAATGATTTTTTTTGTAAACAAAGAAACTAATACAGAAGTGTTCCCCTGCTTTAAAATGAGTTACCTGCATAATAATAAAGTAGAACTTTATTTTTACAACTTTCACAAAATACATCATTACTTAGGTAAGTTTGCTTATAAATGTGCATTTTAACAGTTAATCCTTCCTCTACAATATTACTTGTTGTTGATTGCATGTGAAATGATTCTGTTTTTAAATACAAGCTTTTTGTTATATTGCATAAAAGAGATTTAAATCTATTTGCAATAAAGTGGTTTTGGGCCTTTTTTCGGTTTTAATCTAACTGAATACTGTTATTTTATTGCACATGCTAAAAAAATGCAATTGCTTGATTAAAAATGTCATTAAAATTTGTATGTTTTTTAACTGGTTGGTTTTGACCACGTTTCACCTAAATCTGGTTTGAAACAACACAGTCTTTTTCGAGTGCAGTCTTGTAACAGTGTTGACAATGTTGACTTGTACAGTACATGTCAAAAACACACTTTGGTTCTTTTTAAGAGTGTAGACACAAATAAACACTTCCTGGGATTTTATAGTTGATATGTAATGTGCTTGTATTTTAATATTATTTATCTCTCTTATCTGTGATAGTGTCAGATGATCTACACGTCTGGCAGAGCACTGGAGTTTTCGCTGGAGCTCATACTGGAAATTTCTGCTTGGGTTAAAAAGGTTGAATGGGAATCCTCCTCTTCATTCCTGATAAAAACACAGACAGATCACTGCTTTATCAGTCAATATGTGAAAGTGAATGATGAATGATGCTCTACGAATCATATTTTGTCATTTTTTGATTATACAACAAAATGACAATGATTATGAGGATTTATTGACTGGCAAGTATCCACATTTGCTTTATAAGTCAGCAAAGCATACATTTGTTGTCATGTCTCACCCAGGATTGCTGATACTCTGGTTCCCCTCAGAATCTGTCAGAGCCGAAGCATGAACTGCTTTCCTTCAGAAGTGTAGAAACAAAAAGACACACGTTACTCCATACAGTCCATCTCCTGTAGCTGATTTTGTTAGCAATCATTATTGGATATATTACATGAAAACAACAACAACAACAACAACAACGAATAAATAAAATTGTGACAAATGTAAGGAATGCTAAGCAGGTGTAGCAATTAGCTAATTCTAAAATGCTACAAATAACATATGCCGCGGTCACATTAGAGTTTGTGCGTGCAAAATTCTGTCCTTCAGTGCTGCGTAAAGGGGCAGGATTAAACAAGATGATTAGACATAAAAAAAAGCGAGCGATTGGTACATGTTTTAAATTTCTGTCCAGAGAGGTCATGTTTTGATCTTCGATTGGTGTCACGCAATCACGTGAAGCGATTTCGCAGGTCAGAGTTCACCAAGCTTGAACTTTCCAACGCAGCGAATTGCGAAACTTGTCGCATGAGCTTGCGTTTCTGGTCTGACACATTTGCGTGCATATGAATGGAAGTCTATGGGGAGAAAAGTCCAGTGTGACCGCAGCTTTATTTGTACCTCATTATGAAACAAACACCCATATTAGGTCAAAACTGTAAGTCATTACAAACACTTGATGTGGTTTAAAGTGAGATTTAAGTAACATCTTAAAATCAATCTTTTGTTGACATATATTTGTGTGACATATAAAGCCTGATGCTAATTGTAGCACTAAAGAAGCAGTCGAACACAAGTTTTGTTGTCAAAAAATCCACAAAAGGTCAGAAGAAATGTTTGATTTTGTTTATTGAGAAAACCTCTTTTTGAATATAAGCTTTTTGATTTTCCAAGCTTGCTTTCTGCGGTGGTGACATCAAATTAACAAGCAACAATTGTATCTAGTAATGATTGGACTCTAAATTTCAAATCAGCAGGGCACTTTGTTTTAGATAAATTTGTTTAATGTACAGCCTTTTTTTGTCCAAGACATTTTAGCCCAACATTCTAAGACATTCTAACCAATGATATGCGCATGCTGCTTACTAGCTGCATTCACAACACTAATTTCACAGTTTGTAAATATTAGAATTTTGGGGGGATTTCTGCATTTGATCATTTTTCTCTGATAAAAACTTTGGATTGTATAAAACTCATCTCCTCAATGTAATTAATAAACCATTAGTATCTGCCTTTTTCATATTATTGCTGATATGCTTATAGCTTTAAGTGAATCCAGTATCGGCCGATAATTATCGGTAGCCAATACATCGATGCATCCCTAAAAAATACAATACTTTAGATTAAATGTCAACCCAGGCTCATTGGGAATACGTGCCCACTCTGCATCCCAAGTACGACACCGCACGAGGCAAGGTACAAAGCAAACTGACCGCTCTGGAAAAGCTATCCATACAGAGATAAGCAGAGATAAACAATCCTTTAACATCTGCCTGTAAATGTTTCACACTGTAGCGTGAAAAGGAACAAAATTTGGCTGTGTCATACTGCCCCGTAGCATTCGTTTTACCCAGAAAATGCAGGCAAACATATGCCAAGGCACATAATTGCAGTTTCCAAAAAATGTTGCCCTGGACAAGTATTACCAATGAGCCTGTGTTGATTAATGTGGTTTCATTTAATGAACAAGGAAAGGTCAAAAGACCGCATACATTTGTATAGCTGTGCTAAACATTTTGTTTGCCATCCAAACTTCAGGTCAGTGTCCACCAGGATGTACTTACTTTGATTTCAGGTTATTAATTTTGGCAAAAAGCAGCCGGAGGACTCTTTCTCTCTGTTCCCAGCTCATCTCTGAAACACTGACGGCTTTCTTCAGACTGCTGATGAAAGGACACGTTGTGGTTACATGCAGTTTTGCTAATGAAAAAACATCTTGCACACACTTAAGTACAAGATGAATGATCATTTCTTTAGATGAGAATTTTAAAAAATAGCAAATAAAATGTATTAGGCTCTTACCCTTTTTCAGCCTCATTCAAAGCAATGAACAAGCTGCTGGTGCTGTGAGGAGTTTTGCTGATGGTGTGAATGTGAGCTTTCTCTCTTCTGCCTGATAAGAACTCATCCATCCGCCTGCTATGATTCACCTCTGCTTCCTGTCTGCAGAACATCATGCAACAAAAGGCTTGAAGGTCTGGCAGTAAAAAATGAAACTTGTATTTATATGATCTCTAGATGAATTAGGGGTGTGTGATATTAAAGATTTAATATTTCTCTATATTTTGTCTAGGATACTTACATAATAATTTATTTTTAAAAGTGTGTTTTTCTATTGGTACCTTGGCTTGGCCTGTCCCGCACCATCTTTTATGTCAAACTCTCACATTTAATAAACAAATTAATTTACTGTACAAGTCAGTACAAAGAATTGAAGAGAAGAATTGACTATTTTTTTGCAGCTCAAGAGGTGGCTTGAATGCATTTAAACTGTATTTACCGCAATTTTTGCGTTAGAGGTTGAGAATTGAGATTTAAAATTTTGTTTTATTATGAACTGAAAAAAATTAAAAGAAACTTTAAATACAAAACTAAAATGAATCAAACGATCAAACAAATGACCAATTCAGTCATGATTATGTAACTATTTTAGGAGGTAGTGAATTCACATGCAATTCTTAGTGTACCTCACACAGTTGAGTGGGCTAGACAAACCACCTGTAGAAAACACACTCTTTCATCTCTCTGACACTTTAACCAACTGTTGCACCAGTTTGCACATTTTCACCAGACACTTTCTTTCTTACAATCACTCCATATCTCTAGAAAAAAACATTGTGCTTCACACAGGTGAGTGGGTAGAAACACTCTTCTCTCTATATGTACTGTTTAATTTGTAGTTAGTATAGTTATTTTATGCAACGATATAGATAGATAGATAGATAGATAGATAGATAGATAGATAGATAGATAGATAGATAGATAGA
>CAIGQV010003909.1:27798711-27811605 GCA_903798115.1 Danio jaintianensis
GTACACCCCATTTTGAAAATAAATATTTTTATCCATTTCTCAGTGAATATAGGCAATGTATTTTGGTGCATTTAAACAAAACAGATTTATTAAACAGATATATTTATTAAAAGAATATTTTAGTCACCAAACATATTAGAAATTGAAAGATAATGCAATTAAATTCATGCAAAATATTGCAAAAATAAATTACAATCTACACAATTTCAACTAAATCTTTAAATTTTTTTGCTTCTCTTGATTTTTCCTCTTTATTAAATTTATATTTAATATCTTTTCTATAACATATATATTTGGGTGTACTAGTTTTTCGACCGTTATTGTAAGTAATTTTGTTAGATAAGCTCCAGATTTGGCTTCAGTACTGACTAATCTAATGTATATTGTTGGACTATTTCTTTAAAGTCCTCCCCAGTTCAATGATTGGTCAGGAGTCGATAAATCAAATTAAAAAAATATTTATTTATCAAATATAAGTGAACAAAGCGAAGATCAGGATCCTGGGCTTTTGAAGAACCGTCAGCCAAGCAGTCTGGATCTCCTGAACTCTTTGCACTCCATCTTTTTACCCATCAGTGTCAAATCTCCTTGGCCACTCCTCAGAGCAGTTAACCTCAATCTCTGTTGTTGCCATCAGCTGTTTTCAGGCAGAATCAGCTCTCAAAGGTCTATGTGGTCTGCACACAAAGATACGTCTGCATACAGAAACAATGGGGAAGTGAAAATATCACCCTTTCTTGACATACTTGACACAATTTACTGACATCTGGGCGCAGCAAGCAACTGTAGCTAAAAATCATAAAAGCAAAGCTGAGCATCATAACTTCCTTATAGACATATCAGTATAATATCAATTTTATTAAAGCAGATCATAAATCACACATACACACACAGCATATAAATGATGAAGCGGTGCTGCATCTACCCACATCTGCTTTTCATCCTAGCCCTGTCTATGAACTCTTGACCTGTGTATGCACCAGTCTAGGGGAATAGCCCAACTTCCCCTTTTCTCTGCAGCTCTGTCTCTAGCCGACACCCACACACAGCTCTTGTAGTTTAGCAGTTAGTTAAAAACACATCATAACATGGGTTAAGTAAAAATACGCTGTATCAGGAAAAATGGTTAGACATCATCATATCCGACAAAAACACATAGTAAAGAATGAATAATGAGGCAAATGGGAGTATATTCCTCTAATAACAAAAATACATCAAAAGAAAAGAGTGAATAGTAAGACAATAAAGCAATATTTTTCCTCATCTGCATCAGTTCTCCTTTCTGCACAGAAGTCACACATCACAGCTGCACCCCAGACAGGGACTTCCTGCAATACTTGTTTGTTACAGATTTAGTTATTTGACATTATCGAGGTGGAAAGTTCCTGTCTCATTCTAATATCTCATCAAATCACCACGTGGACTCATTAAATTATTATGGTTCAAGCAAACACATATTTGTGTGCATAATAAGTATAAGCACATATATATAATTCAAAAGAAGCATTAGACTATAATTTTATCCCTTCAATATGCACAAATATTGTAAAGCTTCCTATTAAAAATATGAATTTAAAAGATAGATTTGTGAGGGGTGTACTTATATATGCTGAGCACTGTATATATATATATATATATATATAATTTTATTTATTTGTTTTGCGGATCTTTCATTATAAAAAAAAAAAAAAATCACACAAACAAAAGCTCTTACAAATATCTGCTCATTTATTTGCTTTGTAAAAAAAAGTTACTAAAACAGCAAAACAGACAATATAAAATCAGACTTGCGTTTATATAAAATCCAAATAAAACTGCAACTTCATAAATAATACACATTCACAACTATATTCATGTCTAAACCAAGAAAGAGCACATATATAACGTCACACATTCATTATAAAACATGACCTCATATAAAACAGTTGAAGGACCAGTCACATTACAAAATACTAAGGCTTTCTGTAATTTCGAGTAGATTTTAGTTGAGATCACTGCCAGGGTGCTCGCCTTCCCAACACACGATTAGTGACTTTCTGCAGAAACAAAGGTGCATTAAAAATATGAATCAAATTGTTCATGTATTCCTGAAATGACAGCCAAAATTTATTTAAATGATTGTGTATAACTCTATGTATACTTTGTTAAAGAGCTGAGCACTGAGGCGGTAGGAGTGATACTCTGCCCGTCTCTTTTCCTCTTCTCTTCTCTTTTGGACCTCAGGAAGTTGAGCGTATTTCCTGGAGAAAAACACAATCACTTGGCTATTAAAATAAATAAAGAATAACTTTAATATTCATATAAAATAGTCAAATAGGCAGCAGGCAAAGATTACACGCCTCTGACTGAGTCTTAATTGAATCAAATCAGATATTAAAAATAATAGAAACCTTTACATAAAAACACACTCAAACACACACACACATATTTGTTTAAGTGCTTTAGGGGGACTCTGCATTGACAAGCTTTTTTAATCTATAAAAACAGCCTTACCCCTAACCTTTTTAGTATGTAGTGAGGTAATAACCATTTCAATACCCATGTCGTTACATACACTTGTCCTCATGTTTTCAAGATCACAGACACACATGTATCATTACCTTCTGAGTCTGTCTGTCCTGTCTATTCTCTGACTGTGTGATTTCTTCCCTACCCAACTGAAATAAATAAAACATTGAATAAAATCAGGGCATGCTGTTTATGGGCTAGATTTACTCTCAGCTGAGTCTGAGTCTAAAGTTAAAGAAAACAGTTGTGGATTTTTTTTTTAAAGGCAGGAGGGGGTGGTATGTTGGCTCAGTGGTTAGCGCTGTCTCCTCAAAGCAAGAAGGTCGCTGGTTCGAGTCCCGGCTGGACCAGTTGGCATTTCTGTGTGAAGTTTGCATGTTCTCCCCGTGTTGGCGTGGGTTTCCTCCGGGTGCTCCGGTTTCCCCCACAGTCCAAAGACATGTGCTATAGGCGAATTGAATAAACTAAATTGGCCGGATTGTGTGTGTGAATGAGTGTATGCATGTTTCCCAGTACTAGGTTGTGACTGGAAGGGCATCCGCTGCGTAAAACATATGGCGGAATAGTTGGCGGTTCATTCCACTGTGATGACCTCTGAAACAGAGACTAAGCCGAAGGAAAAATGAATGAAATAATGGCAGCAGACTGAATTAACGTGCTGTCTTCATTACCATTAATCAACAACAAAAGGTGAAATCAAAACTCTAATAATAAAATTGGAATTAATAATTAAGAGTGCTACATGTATCATTTATTAGAATGTTAAATGGTTAAAATACAAATATGTTTATTTTATTTTACCCCTAAGGTCATTACGATTAAAAATGGGTGCTATCAAACTGTAAGTTGGTGTGACTAACTGAGAAAGTTAGTGAAATTTACATTTGGCCACTCAGCATCTCAGATTTCATTTATCACAATAATGTGTCTATTACTAATTTCAAGTTGCCTCATTCTTTCAGTTTTTTGATTACATGACCTTGAAAATAACTTTATTTTAAAATACTGTAAATGGTAGTTTATAAGGTAATGTATGTCATGCTGATGTGTGTTATTTCTAAGCTTCACAAAAGTGGATTTTTTAAAAATACAGAATCAAACCACAAAAACAGAACCAACAAATTTGTTAAGCGTTCCACTCCTAATGCCTACATATTCTTTTGTTAACATGTTCTGTGTTTGTTACAATAACATGAGCTTGGTGATCATGTATACTTACTCTCTGGACCTTTGGACCATCTCTTTTCTTGGAACGACTCGTTTACGGGGTACTGGAGCTGAAGAAAAGATGTATTTGAGTTAAATTATGTATGTTAAACACATATGTTGAATGAAGCCTGTAAAATAGATACAGAACAGTTAATCTTAGGGAGAAAGTTGACCTGTTCTGAGTGGCCGTGATGGTGCGGGGAAATTGAAGAGCTCTTCTCTCTCTCTGTTGAAAATGGCCTGTAACCTCCGCTCCTCAACCAGCAACCCCAGCCGCTTCATTCGCTCCCGAGAACGAGACACAAACTCTGGCCGATGGAGCTCCAGAGCTTCCTGTTGTAAAAGCGTCATGCAAATGTACAATGTTATACTAAACTCAACAAAAATCTACAGTAAATTATGTAGGGTAACCCTTCACTTGAAAGGGTGTTCATAAGACTGTCATGAAATCTTTATAATCATGACATGACAAAGTTATGGTAACTAATAACCTTAATTTTTTTTACAATTGTGACTGTAATGCAATAATGTGCACCTTTAGTAAAAGCTGCTTTGAAACAATAATTATTGTGAAAAGCACTATACAAATAAACTTGGATTGAATTTAATGTGAATGAGATTTTATGCATGCTTATAACAACTGTCATTCACTCAGTTATGAAATTTTAAATGCAAAGATGACATTGTTTATGACAACTTGACATAAACAAATACAATCACAACCTGTTTCTGTCTTTGCCATAACAACTTGACACTACCAAGACTACAAAACTTGCCATAAATATGAAGCCATTATAAATATGTTGTGACTTTTATAACAGTGTCATTAACAAGCTGAATTTGTCAATAAAATGTCATGAAATATTAATGACGCTCTTAAAAATCATTTGACAGAGTAATGACAGTTTAAATGAGACATTTTAATGACAAATACAGTTTGCTCCACTTAAAAAGTGATTAGAAAAATATTCATGTCAATTAAAATGGCCTCATGACAGTCATGTTCATGACAGATTTATGACAAGTTGTGTTGTCTTTGTCAAGCTGTCATAACAAAGATGAAGACCAGTTGTGAAGTATTTGTTTTTGTCAAGTTGTCATAACAAACAATGTCATCTTTGCATTTAAAATGACAACTGAGTAAATAACAATTAATGACAGCTGTCATAAGCATGCATTAAATCTCATTCATATTCATGACGTGTTAAGTCTTACGAACACCCCTTCAAGTAAAGTATTATGGGGTTACAAACCACACAAACAGGATCCAAAATGAACACTAAAGGTGTGTGTCCACCGAAGCACTATTAGGCAGCTGAAAAAATCAGTGCTGTTCCAAAAACACTCCGCTGTGAACACTTCTCCAACAGTCTGAGAATTTAAAAAACGCAATGTGCAGAGCGTAAAACTGACGCTCAGTGCCTCGGGCAATCTAAAAAAATGTGGCACTTCCATTGACAACAACTGAAAAATGCGCTCTGCTTGGGTAAAAAGCATTACTGGACACACTCACTAACTCTAAATCAGGTCCAAACTGCAAATCAGAGTCCAGGTTTATTCACACCAAGAATGCTGAGACTTCTGGCATCAACCACTTCTAGATATGCAGTTTGATTTTGCATATTGGTATTTGTAATCATATTTTTATTGTATTATCATGTTAAAATAATATTTTATTCAAATATTTAATTATCCATAGGACATTGATTTGTGGCACAATGAGGTTTGGAATGGACTTGTTTTTCCTTACATGCATACATATACATGTTATTTACATGTAGCTGCGAATTAATTGAAATTGACACATTCACAGAACATAAGGAGGATAATGATAACTACAGTATATTGTACAATAATGTTCTGTTGATTAAAAGTGTGGGCTGCACTTATGCCGTCTCTCTGAGTTTAGTTAATCAGCAGGAAATAATCCTTCTGAACGTCATATTATATCTTTATGAGCATTTTGGAATATTAAACTTCCGCATACTTGTTAAAAATATGATTAAAAAACATGTGCACAACTCAGTAGCATAAACTTTTTATCCAATAAAGAAAAAATGTGCATAAGCTATGGTGAAAATACATTTATTGAGTAAATTCCAGCATGTGCATCAAATAAAGTTATGTGTTTTTTTTAAGAGATATTTTTTTACCCGATATTCCAGATTTTGCACATGAGTCTAATTTGAACCTTTGGATTTGAACCTCTTTGTCTTTTTTATTGCTACTGTTATGGCAAAAATTACTGGCAAAATTTCTCATGTGCCCATTGGTGATTTTCAATAGCTCTGTGATGTATTAAGAACAATTCAGTCTAAAACATGCCGCTTTTCTGTTGCCAAGCAAGATAACTTCGCATGACCAATATAAACATGAACAAAATTTGTATAGTGGACTTTTTTGTTGAAACTCCTGAATATGCACATTCCTGTTGGAATGACTGGATTTCGCAGAACAATATTAAATGTGACTGCAGGTTTTTAATGAAAAAGTTATAGCTATCTTTGGTGTGAACAGGCTTCAGAACTCTGGCATGGTGAATGAATAAATTAGAATAAATCACCTGTAGTGTAAGACGAACAAGAGCTGAGGTTTTGTCACTGATGTCTGTCTCCATCACTGTTCTGGATTCTGTCTGCCTCTCCTGCTCTTGCTGGTTCTGTTTCTCTCTTAATGGTTCTCTGCTCGGTTCTCTCCAAGGTCGAGTCCTGCTGTAAGGCTCAAACCAGGCTTGGATTATGCAAGGTTCTGACTCGTTTTGTGGCTGGTTTTCCTTGCGGCCGTCAAACTTCAGCTCATCAGCAGAAACAAACCATGACACACCTTCAAGACAATATGATATTTAAAAGAGCAAGAATAAAGACTTGATCACAACGAATGCGCTTTTTGAGTTGAGAGGCGGCTTTATTGAATGATCTACTAATGGCCATGAGCGTCTTTTGCATGCTGCTTATGCACCCTGCACGCCTTGCGTTTTAATAAGTTAAGAGTTAAAAAGACAACTCTGAGCAAAAAAGCGCGCTATGTCAGTCACATCTTTTTCATTCTCCAATCAAATGAAAGCAGAGGCGGGGTTTCGACTGTGACAGCAGTGTTTCTGGTGTCAAGATGAATACAGAGACTTTTAAAGATGGAGGAGAGCCTAGTGGTCGCTATTCCGAGTTATCCAGAGCTGTATGACTTTACAAATCTTGAATATCACAACATTATTAAATATTACAATTCTAACAATATCAACAGCAGTGCTCGCGCACAATACGCAGTTGATTCAGTTGTTGCCTAGCGACAAAAACCCCCACCGCATTTCTTTTTTTCTTGTCAACAAAAAAAGCAGCAGAAAACAGGTGTGTGTGTCTGTGTGAATGTGTTATATGTACCATGTGGGTAACGTGTCCGCACACTCTTGTTGCCGGAGTCTCTCTTCAGAGCTGTTTGGATTGGTTTAGCTGTGGAGGCAGTAGGGATGGGAATGCCATTCTGAAGGCCACTGCCAAATTTGTTTGGTGAAGAGACATTTTTGAAAGCACCTGGAGAGGGAAATATGGTGCCTACATCTCGAGTGTGCTTTCGTGTGCCGTTTATCACAATCTCCAAATCACCTGCAAAAAAATAAAATAAATAAACAGTGTACAAAAACTCAGATAATGCCTTTTATTGGTGGGAATCTCTTTTTCTTTTTTTCTCTCTTAAATGATACAGGCTGTGTTGTGCAAAAAAGTAGACTGTCGTTGTGGTACTGACCTGCCTGTACACTTTTGCTGACCAGTTTGACTTTTGACTTTTTGGTTTTATGGCTGTTGGAGACGCCTCTTTGAGAACGGTGGAATGAAGTGCTTGAAGATGATAAAGAGCCAGCAGAGACCTGCAAGAACAATGCATGATTAGACAGCTTATTAAACCTGAATATCTTTCTTCTTCTACACAACAACTTTGTTAAGCCCCCAAACAACAGCCAATGAAACACTGAGGGCGGAGCCATCAGAAGTAGCTGGACACTATTGGCTGCTTGTGTGATGATGACATCACTGACACACAGCTTTTGAAATCTCTCTGAAGTTGAGGGAGCATTTGAGCGGATCAGCGGATCGATTGCTTGTATATTATTTAGGAATTTTTGGTGACTTTTGTTGCTTTATATAAAGTTGTGTGAACTTTATGCTATCACCTTATATGTGTTGCATTTCTAATAGTCTTATTATTATCCTGTGTAGGTTTGACTCTTAATATTATCCTGTGTATGTTTGACTGTCATACTCTTATCTGAATATCTTATCTGAATATAAAGAAGCCATTGTCGGGAATTATATGAAAGTTATAGAAATTTTCTAGTAATTATATGGAAGAACAAGAGATGCATAGAACAGATTGCAAAGGCTGCACTACTGCAGGCCAAAAAGACATTAGCCCAGATTTACATACAGCCAGAGATGACTCTTAATCAGGGTAAAAACCTATTTTATGCTGCTATAGCAGGATGTACACAAGGTACACTGATCACCAGACCAGTCCACTGATCGGTTGCCTCTGTTGTTACTGAATTGCTGTGACAATAAACACTTCTGGTTAAGCAACTTTGAAGACTTTGACTTCTTTATTTTTTCAAACTTAGAAAATAACTTTTTGAAATCTAGTATAATTTTCCAAAACAAGATCAGCGTTTCTGCAGGTTTCCCCAAGTCAAATTTAAGACTTCTTAAGACCATTATGAATTAAATTGTTAGACTTACATGGGGCTTAGCACTAAGGATTTTTCTAATGCAGCAGAAAAGATTTTTACTTGCCCCATAACATTTTTTTTAACCACATCTTAACCACATATTTTAAATAACGTGTCAAAACGTTTAAACATACAGTGACTTTTCTTTAAAAAAAGATTGAAAAAGCTTTAAAAATGATAATAAACTAAATCTACAAAAGTCTGTCTAGATCAGTGTCCCGCCATTTATAGTCTATACATACACAAATAACTTTTAACGAAATGTTATTGCAAGGAATATAATTAAACCATATTGGTAAATAGAGTTATAAATGGCCGATTGGGCAGATTTAAAAGCTGCAAGACAAAATTTCAGTAAATTTAAGACTTTTTATGGGCTTAAATTTAGTTTTTGTATATACAGAATATCTGTAGAGTTCAGCTGATAGACGTGATTTTAATATGCTCTCTTATCCATGTAAAGGCAGGGTGAAGCTAGTAAAGCGATGACCATTCTGGCCAATCACAGACATTTTGTTGAGCTCCTGAACACAATGACCATGACTTGCTCTCTCATTGGCTGCAGCTCATCACTACATCTGATCCCATGTGGGGTCAATTCGGCCGACTGGTCTGGAATATTTAGCTTGCTAGATATTGGATTTTTGTCTGCGAGATGTTGGCGACGACGCAGTGAGCCTCTTTGATGCGTTGATCAATAATTCACACATAAAGACCGCTGAGACCTCGCAGATTTCACCCCAATAACAGTCGGATCTGTCAGAGAGCTTGTTAACTTGCAAATAGGGCTTAAAAATCTGTAGTGTGAACTAGCCATAAAGAGACAGTCCACCCAAAAATGTAAATTTTTACATCCTTTACACTCCCTTCACATGTTCCAAACCTGTCTGAGTTTCTATCTTCTGTTGAACACAGAAGTAGATATTTTGAAGAAATCTGAAACATGTAACCATTGACCTCCATTGGGGCTGCACAATATATAATTTCAGCATCGATATCACAGTGTGTTCATTTGCAATATTCACATCGCAGGATCTGCAATGTAAAGTCTGGATTATAGTTTATCATTTGCATGTGTTTTAGAGGCCTGTGACTGTACGAGGATTTTAAAAGCATGCAGGCCTAAAAATTGTACTGTTTGTAACTATTAATTCTATTGAATTATTTATAAAATGAAGAATATGCAGTATTATTTGTTTATTCAATTACTGCACCTGAACGCTGTTAGACTCCTCAGAAAACAATAAAATACAGTTTATTTCATTTTTCTTTTTTTCTTTATTGCATTGATCTATGCTTGTAGATCATTGATTATATTTTATGCAGATGCACTCCCCTACAGAACCATACCAATCAATCTAAAATTGTAAATTCTTTCCAAATAGAGATATTCATATTATATATATTCAAATAGAGAGATATTCTGTTGAAATTGTATTTATATCGCAATACTGTATATATTGCAGAAAAACAAAATATCAGAATGTTAGATTTTTCCAATATCATGCACTCCTAACTTCCATAGTATGTTTTTCCTACTATGGACATCAATGGTTACATGTTTCAGCTTTCTTCAAAACATATTTTGTATTCAGTAAAAAAAACAAATAAATAAATAAAAAAGGTTTGGAACCACTTGAGGGAAAGTAAATGGGTTTTAATTTTATTTTGGGTGAACTAATCCTTTAATTTAAGCTTAGTATGCTGCCTGATGTTGCAAACTGGCCTTTTTATTTTTCTGTGCAGTCATAAACACTTGTTTGTAGACCAAGTAGTTTGATGGCTTACTGCCATTTATTATTCCTATTCATTTCCCCGATAGGCAGATGAAAGACTTAAAACAGTTACAAAAAAGAGCTTATGTCCACATTGCAGAATAAGGTGAATTGCACTCTAGCGATTAATAAATCAAATCGTCTCCTAATACTTTAAACCTCCAATTTTACAAGCTATTTATTGCATTCCAGAATAAAGACCCCTACTTTTCTATTTGTTGATGACTTTTCAAAGTCACTTAAACCGACTGTACTAAAAAAATACATATAATAAATTCAAAGCATTATAAAAAGTCTTACTGTGGAGTCATCTGTACTATCTGTAGTAACAGAGACAGCAGCATCTTTAGTAGTTGGTTTCCTTCGTCCTTTTTTCTTTGCGTTGATGCCGTTGTAAAGTCTGAGCAAGCTGCCGTCGCTTTTCATTCCTTCACTGGTGACTCTATGAGCTCCAAAAGCTCTCTGCAGCCGCTCTGTGTCCACAGTGGAAACACTACTGCTGGTCTCCACAGACTCGTCTCTCTCAGCAGGACAGAGATGCACTTTCCCTTGGCCTTCATCCTGAACCCACACATGCTGTGGAGCCGCTTTTAACTGCATTCTTTCTCTTTGCTCTCCTTCCTCTTGGTCTCTCATCCTGTCGTACTCTCCATTCCCACTGTCTGATGATTGCTGAATACTGTGGTCTGTTGGAGTGGTGTTGTGAATGAGACGAGACAAGCGCTCCAGTCTATCTAGCAGAGATGTCTCTCCGTCATTGATGGGTCTGGTCTCCTCCATGCTCCATTTTTCATTGAAGCGACGCCATAGCTGGTCTAGCGAACTTGTGATCTCCAAGCTAACATCATGAGGTGTTCTGTCCTTCGCTTTCTTGTTCCCCCTGTAGGGTTTTCTGTTTGGCTGAGAAGATGAATAGTGTGGTTCTCGAGATAATTTAGGCTCCTGCGTGGTGCTCTTATAAAGATGGGCATGGTCTGTACTGTCGTCTGCCTCCATGTGCAGGGGGACAAAATGGTCTTCCTTATCATTATACTTAACATCTACGCCAACAGTCTCCATGCTCTTCTTTGAGACTTCGGGAGCGGTACTAACAAAAGTGCCTGCTGATTTTGGAAGACCATTTCCACTGGAAACTGAAAGCAGGACAGATTAAAATGCTTTTGTATTGATAATGTGTTATAGTAACAGTCCATGGTAAAGTATTACATTGTTTTTTTGTAAAACACCATTTAGTGTTCATGCACATTTGTGGTGATAACTTGAACTTACTGACGTATCCAAGATGCTAGTTTTTTAATTAAGTTTTTATTAATTTTAGAGCTTTTTTGTCAAAATGTTAACTCTCTGCTGATGTATAATCGTCAAACACTTATTGGATCTTTGCCCATCTGCCAGTTATTTGGTCTACAATCTTGAAAATAAAACCCACTTGTTCAATTTGGTGTTTAGCACAGCGTGATATTTTGACATTTTATTTATATTTAATTTTACTTATTTTGGTAAAAAACAATACATGTTAAAATTTATTACAGCATATCGTAAAACACGCAACAATTTATTTAGTTTCAGCTTCTATTTCTATCTATGTAAAATTGATTTAGATAATGCTTACACCGCACTAATAATGTGAGAGTATGTGATTGGCCAAGGACAGAAAAGTAGTAAAGACAACTAACCTATATTCAAGTATACAGATATCTGTTTTCCATGACTTTTCCAAAACTTTGTGGGTTTTTCTGATTTTCCAAAACTTTACCATTTAATAAATGCCGGTCTGAAGAACAGAATAATTTTCTTAAAAAAAAAAAACATGAAAAAAAAAAAAAAGAAAACCTGACCTCAAACTTTTGACCGGTAGTGTACTTCTAGGGTTAGGTTATGTGTATAGTTAGCCATTTATAGTACTTGTATAGATTACCGCTCCAGTATGTTAGTTATGTATAGGTTGAAAAATAGCTCTTACGTCCAGTGTTGCATTTATATTCATGAATATACTTATTTATGTAGCACCGTGGTCCTGCGGGACATTTTGTCCCACTTTATGTACTCACATGTAGCGGAATGACAATAAACTCAACTTGACTTCACTTGAAGTCTGTTTTTTGAGTAAATATAAGGGATCACTAATAAGCAATTTTTTCACAGCTTTTTATTTTTTTACTGAACTATACCTTAAATATGTCGTATGGTGTGACATAGCAAAAAATGAAGAAAAACAACTCTTCATAATATACAAATACCACGAGAGCAGTTTACCTTCATTGTTGGACACTTATCTTCATACAGTGCTATTTATTTGATATGAAATTATTAATAATATTTGTTTTTTTCCATGACTTGTTGGACATTTCCATTAAAGAGGGTTGTTACACTAAAGGACAACAAAGCAACAATTTTATTATTGGTTCCAAAAAGTTAAATATGTAAAACATTACAAGACAGGTGCAGCAAGGTGCACATCATGGGTTTAGTGACAGGATCTTGAATGGGGTCTTTCCTTCAACTAATTAAAGTTTTCAACGGGATTGACCAATTTAAATTTAGCGTGTCACACCAGAGGACATGGTTATCAGTGACAAAATGTATCAAGTTCTTATGACTTTAGATATATATATATATAGATAAACATATACACAGATGTGACACGCTAAATTTAAATTGGTCAATCCCGTTGAAAACTTTAAT
>CAIGQV010003909.1:27811705-27823590 GCA_903798115.1 Danio jaintianensis
ATATATATATATATATATATATATATATATATGGATGGATGAAGAAATTTATTGCCATTTACTAAAATAGCCACTTGTACAATTAGGCCTGAGGTATTTATTACTGATTGTACAATTTCATTTTTAATTTAGAAGTTACACCATAGGACAGTTTACCAAAGCTAAAACTAGAGCTAATTTAACAAAATAAGCTAAATTAATATGTTAAGAGAAAATACTATATAATATTTTAATAAAGAAGATAAATCAAGAAAAACATTTTTTAAAACTAAACAAATTTAAATTCTGTAGGTTTTTTGCAATACCTCATTTGAATTTATTATCTTTCTATTACTAATTATGTTCGGTGACAAAATTCATGATAGAGTAATTAATATAACTGTTTTGTTTAAATGCACCAAAACGTATTGTCTATATGCACTGAGAAAAAGACAAAAATATTCTTTTATGCTGTAATTTATGCTGGTCAATATATATTTATATTAAATAACAAATTATTCATTATTATTTAAGACATAACTCATTTCGACAAAGGAGGGGTAAAAAAAATAATATAGGTAATAACAAAGCTCTTACCAGTGTTATTTTAGCATGGTGTTACTATTGCTGTTTTATTGATGGTTTGAATTAGATTTACAGATTTAACATTTATTTTTGTTTTATCAATTTTTGAAGCAGCTTAAATAAAATTGTACTAGTATAGAGAATATTTAAAATATTTTATATTACAAAACATGTGGATGAATAAATTATGACAATTTAAATGATTTAGAATTTAGCAACAATTTGAGATATTTAACTAACGAAATACTGCTGTACATCTTACCTTTGTTCATATTGGTCCTCTTACTGTAGATGCCTTCCTTGTGCTTTGGTGTAATTGTATTGTCTTCTTGCTCTCTAGAGCCTAAAACGTCTTTATTGAAGTGAGGAGGAACAGCATCATCAGAATCTGTAAACCAAGCGGGGATAAAAAAAAATAATAATGGGCATGAGAGAGCTGGATTACACACAGGACAAACAGCACTGAAGCACAGGGGCCCAGAGAGGTTTGGCATGTGGATCAGATGAGGATTGTGTTCTTGGATTGCGTTTCACATGGACAAAGACCATGAATTATGTAGGACCGGGTGAGAGTGTGAACCATCTGCAAGGCTCATGGGGGAGGGGCTAGAGGAGGTACAAGTAATAACCCATTATTACTCAACACAGATCATTATATATGGAAAATTTGGATTTGACATCAGCCTGAACAAAACAGGTGCACATTAATTACATTTTTTATCATATCATACATTTTTATTTCAGCAACAACGGCTATTTTCATGGCAAAAACATTTCATTAAAGGTCCCGTGAAGTGCTTTTAAATGTGCATTTTGATTCGATACTTGACATAATCTTTATTGCAAAATCAGGAGGGAGGGACATAATGTAGCCCCTCCACTTTAAAGATAAAACAGCCAATAGTGTTTTGTTTTATCACTGCTCTGCAAGTGAGATTGGTTGAGGTTAAGTAAATCATCAAACGTGAAGCGTATTGATGTGGGCGGGGCATGCCAGATACTAGAGAGAATTTGATTGGTCACGATTTGATGAGAAATTGAAGTATGAGGTGACGTGAATAAAACCGTTGATCCATTTAGGCCGAAGTGACAAACTACAAGCTTTACATGTTTATATTAGTTTTATATCTTCTAAACATGAATTTTGGCACTGTTTTGGTGCGAACTAGCTTATAGATATCCTAAAAAAAAAATGTACAAAACTGACACTAACATCTAAAAAAACTTTCACCTTTAATAAATATACAATTATAAAACAAACAATACATAAGTTAGATATTTTTAATGTTAATATATGATAAACATTCTAAAAAACTTCTGGTGACACTTTGCTGAATAGTTCATTTCTTAAAAAAGCCTTCTGCAGTCATTAAAAGCACAACAGTGCAATAGAATGTGTTTTACAGTAATAGAAATTTTGAGTGTGGTCAAAAAACCACGAGTTAGCCTTGTATGTCCAATGCGACATCTGGTAAAAATCACTTGATCAAATCAATCACCAATCCATATGCTTTCCATTGTGTAACATCTTGCTGAGATATAACTGGTCAAATAAAATTATATAATGCAGAAAAATGAAAATGTAAGTTTTTCCTTAAAACAAGCTAAATAATCTTCCAGTGGGGTAAGCAAAATAATCTTAAGGAAAAACTTAATTTTAACTTATTATTTCTGAAAACAATATTTTTTACTAGTCTAAGAAATGCTTCTTGGTTTTAAAAAATTATTAGATATTTGGACTAGAAGCAAGACAAAAATTTGAAGTGAGAAAAGCATATTTGCAGTGTAAAATGTCTTTGAAATCATTAGAAAATAAATATATACCTGGGTGAGAGCTTTCTACAGTTGTGTCAGAGCGACCAGGAGAAAGTTCTGGATCAACCTGCGGGATGTAGAACAGCTCGGAGCTTCCGTGAGGTTTGTATGGCAGCAGTGTGGGCACAGCTGAAGCAAATGAGGAAAAACAAATCAAGTGATTCTTTTACCAGCACACTCAAATGCCATAAAAAGCTTAATAATAATAATAATAAAATCTCCATTATGTACCTGCTGTGCTGTATGCAGTTTGAACAGAGAGAGTTCTGGATTTCATGTCCAGCCTGTGAGAGGGAGCAGAGGATTGTGTGTGTCTGGCCTGCAAGCGTGCACTGACTCTTCCTGCGTTCTGGCCTTGAACCCGTTCTCTGTATTCATATGAACTAACATGATTTAATGTTGAGATTCTGTGCATGGGCTCCAGTTGTTGATCAGTCACGCTTGGCACTATGGGTGAACATCTTTCAAGTGAGACATCTTGACTAATGTTTTGAGTGGATTTCTGAAAACAAATCTGATTTTTGGGTTTAGGCGATAAGGTGACATGTATGTGAGAGAGGTGGGACTTGTTATTGATAGTTGAGCCTTCGACATTATTATCCATGTGAGACATTTTCTGGGGTTTATCTGTAATTTTGTTCTCTTTGTTATCCTCAGTTGTTTCCTTCTCTTCAATATGTTGTCCTTCTGTTTCTTTTTCTCTGTCAGAGTCTTTAGGTACAGCAGGCGTCTCATTGGCTGAACCAACATTCGTTATTTCCAGGGTACCTGAGACAGGACTGTGTGGTGGTGACTGTGGAGATGGAGTGCGGCGTGTGGTTGATATAGTCATAGAAGTAAAGGGCTTAGGACTAAAGCCTTCTCTGAGAGCGATCTCGTGTACTTTGGCTTCGAGATCCTGAACTGTGTCCAAAGGCTTTGAAGCGGCTTTCTGCAGCTGATCTGAGACACGATTCTCCATGTTAGGCAGTCCAACATAACCCTTTGTCTGCTGAGATTCAAGGCCAACACTTGACTGCGCACTGCCCTCGGAATCTGAGCTCCACTGAGAAACAAGAGAAACAGAGAAGATATATTAATACTGATTAATACACCAGGGCTTGGGAGGATTGTGTGGAAGTGGATTGTGAGTTTCAGAGGAAACACTGCAAACATGTGGACACAGAAGAAAGTCACACAAACAACAGCTTTACCTTGAACACAGTCTATCAGGAGTGTTGACAATGCAGTCTGCCGCACCAGAAACAAAACTCATATTATTTCACCATAAAGTGTGACACTGAGGTTATTAAAACTTAAAGCGATAATAATAATGTCATTTTATGGCCAGTAACTGATAAGTTCCAGTTACTGGCAATTACAATTCTGTACTGATTTGTCTATTAAGTAAAAATAAACAAAGCACACTGTTTTCAACTGTTTTTAAATTATCTGTGTTTGCAAAGGTTAGCTTTAAAGCAGGCATGTGATCAGCCAAGGACAAAAAAGGAGGAAGACGCTTTCAATTTTTTTTTACATTTTTATATATATATATATATATATATATATATATATATATATATATATATTTCATTTTTTGTTTTATCAGCTTAAATGTTTAGCAGTTTAATAGTGACCTAAGTAATATTAAATAGGTTTATACTTTGTACCTCAATGTCGGGGCAGATCCACACACGTCCTGCAGCTGTATTTATAATGTACATAGAGCGCACGTGGCTGTAATGTGCAAATGTGAGCGCGGAAAAAGTGTGCACAGCCGTGCACGGATTCAAAGCGATTGCAAAGGTCCGGTGTAGTGCTTTGAATTGTGCATTTCTATTCAATGTTTGACTTAATTTAAACTGAAACATGAGGACAAGGGTGGACATAGAGAAGCTCCTCCCCTTTTTTTTAAAACAGCCAATAGTGTTTCGTTTTTTTTTTTAATCACAGCTCTGACAGTGAGAGTGGCTGAGATCAAGCACATCAAAAGAAAAGCAAATGAGAAGTGTATTGAAGTGGGCGGGACATGTCTGATACTAGAGAGCATTTGATTGGTCAGAAGATTTGATGAGAAACTGAAGTATGAGGTGATGTTCAAAAAATCGTTTAGGCTGAAGTGACAAACTGCAAGCTTTGAATGTTTATATCTTCTAAATGCAAATTTTGTCACTGTTTTGTAGCACATTAGCTTATGAATATGCTTAAGACTAACATACTGATACATACTGACTAACATTGCTGCTTTATTTTAATTTCACAGGGACTTGTGAAACATCATGTCCCACCAACACCAGACATGAAACGACAGAAGCATTTAAATACCAGCCATTCAGAAGCTCAGAATAGTGCACTGCACTCTTAATGAAATGGACAGGTTTATAATCTAATAAATAAATATTAAACCTCTTTAACATAACATCCACTTTCAGTATGGAAACAAATGTAACATAAAATGATATTCAAATTTTACTGTATACTGGTAACAACACTAAATATAGCACATAATCAACATCTGAGATTGTCATAGTAGTTTTCGTTGTTGTTGTTGTTCAGCCATGACACCGCAAAAAAGAAACCGTTTCACAGCTAATAACTTCACACGTCGCAACTATGGGTGGTTAGGACAAAAACTCCTTTTAACATGGAAAAGATAGCTTTTATCACATCGCAGTGCTGCAGTTATGCCGTGCCGTTAGTTATGACATAGTGTTAGATGTTAGTTATAAATGTAAAAATAGGTGTCCTAAGCACACAATTAAATATCTAATATAAACTGATCTTGAAAGATAACCAATATAGTGACAATATATTGTGCACTGAGCAAGTTAATTGAAATGTTGACAGTTCGTGAACCAGAAGAACTTTGTTATATGTTAGCTTATGGATGTTACCTTGGTGTATTTGGTGTTCAGCAGAAGCTCTCTTTTAATTTCCTCAATTCTCTTTCTGTCCTCAGTGTTTAGCTCTAAACTTTCACACCGGCGACCAGAAACCTTCATCAGGATCCATTCTACAGAGACAAATTCAGTCATTCAGTCACAAAGCAACAGTTAACTCAAATGAACATTGCTTTTACTTATTTGCTTTTGTTCTTCAGTAAAACATTAAAGAAGACATTTTAATTGAATCATGGTCCTTGGTGTTTCAGAAAAAGTAATAGGCTAACTACTAAGGTAATAATACAGAGGTAATAATCGCTTTGATTACGGACTTTGGTTTTAGAATGACCAAAACAACATTTCAGATGTTTTATAATGTGGTCAGTCCACTGGTTTGTCCATTAATGTCACCCCATCATGCCTACCTTTGTTATCACATGATCTGTTAAAACAAAATCCCATTACTTTTTGGATTTACATGCTGGAATTTCTTTGGTAAATGTGTTTTCCTTGTAGTTCATGTTAATTTATTTTATTGGATAAAAAGTTTGTCCTACTCTGTTGGCGCATAGGTTTCTTTACGTGCATTTTCCAAATGTATGCACATCTTGGCATTTCCATTAAACATTTTTATGCAATATTCCAAAAATCACATGAAAATAGGTGGATGAAAACATAGACAGTCTATCACTATGTTTTTTTACAGGAATTTGTCATTTCAGGGTAAGCAGGGTGTCCCTTTAGGAAAGCCACTACCAGTAGTTACAAAACGCATAAATGACCATACATCCTCTTAGACAAATCAGTGTGTTTACCTCGCGCACGACTATCTTCTGGATCAGCTGTGCTTGGCCGGCTTGTAACCATAGAAACAGGTGACTCGCTCTGAAGGAGCTTGGCAACTCTGGCAGCCAATGAACTTTCGCTGCTGCTGTCACTCAAGCTTTCAGCCTCAGCAGAGACATGAGACAAACTATTCTCCGAGGAGCCAATCGGAGCATCCTCAGACTTGTCCTCCTCATTCTGTGGAACATTCACTGCAATCGAAGGGAGATTGATCTGTGTAGCAGATGTGGTTGTAGTCGGTTTTCCCTTATCTGGGTCTGCAGCGCTACAGCCCTCAGGTTCAGCCCGCCTTGGGGTCACACGGAGGTCACGTGACTTTAAACTTTCCTCTCTGCTTAAAGAGAGAGCAGTAGGCTCTAGAGTTGTCCGGTCAATATGCTGTGGATCCTGGGAGGATGACAAGCTTCCTTTCAAAGCAGAGTCAGATGAAGAGCGAGTCAGCAGTAGAGAAAGGTTCCCACTAGCTGACAGAGATGTGTCAGTGTGATAACCTCGAGCATTTCGCCCTAGCGAAACAAGCGATGTGTCACTTTCCGATAAGCGGTGTGAATCAGGGGAGGTCGTTAATGAGGATCGACCGGATACCAGGCTTTCTGCTCGGCCCAGTAAACGCCTGATTTCATGCAGTGTGTCAGAGCCCACAAGAGAGTCATCATCCGCTTTTACCACTTCTCTAGGTCCTGATTCTGGGACTGGCAAACTAAAGCTCCCTTCACTTTCTGGAACATCAGATTGTTGTAGGGTTGATGAAGGTTGTAATGTTGACTGAAGAGGTGCTGCATCTGCCTGGGTTGATATCATCTTTACACTGCTGTCAGTGGCTGGCTGGCTTAGCTCATGCACTGATAGGTGGTGTGAGACAGAAGCACTGGATTCAGTCGAGTGTTGACTAGAGCTGGAGAATGTCTCCTTCTGAAGACTGTCCACTACAGAGAAATACAGAAATATGGCTTTATAACCAAACAAGACCAGCTACATTATACAAACAATATTGTGCACAAAATATGGTCTTTGGCTCACCTTCAGATGGTTGTGTGCTTTTGGTTGGTGTTCCTATGGAGCCTTTGATGGTGCATAAGTCAGTAGGAGAGAATTCAGGCTCTCTGATCGGTCCGCGACGAGTAAAGGGATTTAGGATTGTAGAAGGTGATTGGTCGATACCCAAATTTAGGAGGTACAACTACAGAGATAAAAAAAGAATAATAACATTAAATAGTGTTTGAATTATACACTGACTATTGAGGGGGTCTGCTTTTTTTCATAATTTTGTGCAATACATATGCATGCCACACATCTTTTATTAGTAATCAAACATATTTTAGGTGTTTTTAGGGATACTGATTGGATTCTGAAGTACAGTAACCTCTAATGGACTATTTATTTTCAGTGCTATAAAGCAAAAAGGTTAATTTCGAGCCCTGCAATACAGTAAAATAATATTGTATTGGTTGTTGATATTGTGTTTGACAATGAGAGAACCGCTGCCTCCTATTTAAAGATAATTATACCTTTCTGTCAGACAGCAACAATACACATAAACCACTGCCTACAATGGATCATTAAGACATCACGATTTAAAGCCTTTATCTTTCTTCAGTGCTGTGTGAACTTACAGGGATTCTGTCTTCAATGTTGAACTCCCTTGTGTGAGGAGGAGAAGTAGGTCTGGAGGTCCAATAAGGGGCGTAATTATCCACCTCAAGACTCACTACAGAAGACGCAGCTCCCACTGATGCCCGCATACTCTGCTGACCATGGTAACTGCCTTGAGAGCTGGAGAGAGTGCTGCTCAGGTTGGCGCTTGAGGACACGTCACTAAAGCGACCGAGACTGAGGAAAGGAGACATCTTGATGCCGTTTTTGTCCATGTAAGCAGCTGAAGTATTCATCCCTTCATTACTTCCACCTAAAATTAAGGGGGATTGATTGGTAGCCGGAACATCTTTACATTGTGCCAATGGGACTTGCTGGCTGTGTGTGCCCGTGTCTCTCTGAATTGAGGTCACCACAGAGCTCAGGGAGGAGTGAGACTGTGAGCGAATTACAGGTGAATCGGATGCCTGTCCTCTACACACACTTGCCCCGGCTTCATCAACACGACGAGGTGAGACGCTTCCGGAATGAGACGAGGAAAGTGGCTGAATCAATTGCGAGCTGGCATTCATGCCAAATGCCTGATGCTTGTCCCGAGAATGCATTTGGTTAAATGTATCAGATGCCACATCCTGTGCTTTCTTCTTTAGTGACACACCATCAACCCCTTGCAGGGCCAAATTATCACAAAACGACCTGCTCGAACTCTGATTGGCTTTCCAGGCATCTACTTTTTGTAAGTAGCTGAGACTGGGAAGAGACTGTACTCTCCCAAGAGCCAAATGAGGAGCTTGATCTTTCTTCTCTGTACTGGAGTAAAAGAGAGGAGTGTCTGAGCGAGACGTGTCAGCGACTGTTGGATTTAAAACCGTTGGAGAAATTTGTTCGTTTGAGACAGAATGGGCATGCGACACTCTTTGCTCAGTCTTTGGTGGTCTGCTAGATGTTGTTTGAGAGTACATAGAAGAGGAATGTTGGTCGCTTAGATCCAATGATGGCATCAAGCCAGTTCTGGAGTGGCTGTTTTGAGGTAATGTAGCTGCAGAGGCAACAGCCTTTTGTTTGGAATGTATGAGTGAAGGTTTGGTCAATGCAGGTAGGGGTCTCAAGAGAGGTACTGCAGGTGTGGACTGAAACACAGGCTGAGAGCTCAAGAATGAGCCATCTGCCCCAATTAAACGACCACCAGAGCTCCAAAGCGCTCTCTGCAGACCTGGAACATGCATCAGACATTCACCAGCTGGGGTGAAAGATTGTCCACTGTGAGAGCTTTTGTTCCCACCATGGAGCCTACTTGCTGGTGCAGACAAGGAGCTACTTGTGGTCAGAAGATCGTGGAGATGGTCTGTTGGTTGGTGTGTATCCATCTGTGAATCACGAAACGTTATATTTGACACATCTGAGCAAGCAGTTGAAACTGTAGCCTTCTGAAATGAAGATGTCAACGACCGTGAGCCCCCTTGTGGCTGCTCTCGGTCTGCTTGAAGATTGGAGGGAGTGTTCTGATGATTTGATCCTGGTTCAGATGGAGAAGAAATGGCACTACTTTTCCTAACAACCATACGAACATCCTCTTCTCTAAGCTCTAATAAAGGCCGAGCATACATGCCCTCACTAAGCCGTTGAGCAGCGGTCTGCTCCTCTCCTTCCATATGTCTGTTGATTTTATACTCATCACTATACAATACACTCCCTTGATTTCGAACTCCTCTTGAATGGTCTCCAGGTGACAGGCTGTGCTGGGACAGTGAACAGCAACTATTTTCACCCTCTGACAAGGCTGTTGGGACCTCCAAAGGATGCTCAGAAATCGTAGCCTGGTCATGAATAGTATTTTGGAGTTGAGAATCAACGGTTACAGCTTCATCTGAAATCCTTGAACATCTCTCAGGGATAACCGAGAAGTCTGGGATTCCCCTGTGTACATGAACACAATAGAAAAATAATAGTTTGTTAACATACTGATAGGATAATATTTTTAGAGATGAACTAAAATTAAAATTCTGGAACAAAACTCAAAAATTCTGGAAGCACTTAGGCGTAAAACCAAACCGAAAATGCTTTGTAAAAATTGTTATCTTATTAAATAATACAATTTTGTACAACTTTTTAAATTTAACTCAATAACGAAGAATGTTCTGATTTAAAACAAAAACCACAAGCCAATAAAATAAGCATATTTTATTGACAGTAAACAAGTCGAGAGGCGTCATTTTACCAGAGTTGCCATGACAGCACAGTTGCGCTATTGCAAGCCGTAGAAACAAAATGCTCTGTCAGGCTATTATTTGAATGAATTTTGATTTTCCGGTGAGTATGTGCGGTTCATGCTTAAATTAATATATGAGTTCATGAACACAATGTCCAGAGTGGAATATATGAAATATTAAGCTGAAAATAGTGAAGTGAAGTGAAGTGAAGTGTAGTGTGGCCAAGTATGGTGTCCCATACTTGGAATTTGTGCTCTGCATTTAACCCATCCAAGTGCACACACACAGTTAGTGAACACACACATACCGTGAACACACACCCGGAGCAGTGGGCAGCCATGCTGCGGCGCCCGGGGAGCAGTTGGGGGGAACGGTGCCTTGCTCAAGGGACTCACCTCAGTCGTGGTATTGAGGGTGGTGGAGAGTGCTGGTCATTCACTCCCCCCACCCCCAATTCCCGCTGGTACCGAGTATCGAACCAGCAACCTTCGGATCACGAGTCCAACACTCTAACCACCAGGCCACGACTATTAAGCTATTTTGAAATTTGACCAAGTTCGCACGCTCCGCTGCTCTTGCAAACCGGTCTTTGCATGATGCAATGAAATGAATGGGTTTCAGCACAAATTTTTTTCGGCTTATATTTTTCTGCGTTTTCTCTTTTTGTCAAAAAACGAAAATGCCAAAAATGTTCAGCAGCCAAACATTTGGTGCATCCCTTATTGTTTTTATTTAAAAGAAGGAATGAATAAATGCCAAACGTGTGGCTAAACAAATAGTACCGAAGAGGGACAAAATCTAAATCTGTTTCCTGAAAAACACTGGAGTTAGAAAGAAAGTTGGATTTGTCCAAACAGGGAAGCAGAGGTAGCGCCGGTGACAGCTGGCTATCCTGAAACTCTGAAAAAGAAAATGAATTGAAATCATTATGAAAGTTAATTTAAAAAACATATTTGAAAGTAACACTGAGGCATAAAGTCATATACAGTAGGACTGAAACATCTGAGAATTCCTTTTTTTATATATATATTTTTTGTAATATAAAAAAAATCTACTTCAAGCTTCATAAAGCCTGATAATGCTCTTTAGTGTGATTTGGCAATTATCCAAAGAGTATCTAGATATATTTGTAGATCTAGTAAAGAGTGTTTATATCCAGATTTAAACTGATTTTTTAATGTGATCTCTCTGTACCCAGTTGTAAAATCTCAAATCTGTCCATCATTGGCTGCATGCATGAATCCTGAGTGTTATTAAATGGTCTTCCATCATTTGCAGGGCCCGTGTATGGTCTGTCAGCTTCTGAATCATGTATATTTTGTCCATGCTGTAGACAATGAGTCTCTGCAGGGGTCTGGAAAGGTAAAACCATACATATTACTCATACAGCAAAGCAATTATACAATTAACAATTTAAAATAATCTTCCTTTATTCAAATCATACAGATTTTAAAAAAAACTTGAGTAAAACATGAGTTCTTATTTTTGGGTGAACTATCCCCTTTCATAAGTTGTAACATAAGTATAAGCTCTTTAAAATTCTGCCACACATGAGATGAGGAGATGCCTATTTTACTTTTTTAGAGACAAAGAGGAAACTAAAAAATGCTGTAAAGTGCACAAAGACAGTCAATGGTTTTCTTCATATTGTATATTGCAATGTTTTAGTTTTTTTATATTTAGATTGGCTGGACAAAAGTGTTTGACTGTAAAAAAAAAAAAAAAAAACATGACTGAAAAAAGAGAAAGAACGAAAATAATATAAGCCTATTTAATTCTTACAAGTAAAATATAAAAAGTAAAATATAGGTATTTTGTAAAAAAAAATTATAATAAATTAACACATATATACATTATATATATATATATACATATATACATTATATATTATGTTATATTATATGGTATATATTATTATGTATATATATGTGTATATATGTGTGTGTGTGTATATATATATATATATATATATATATATATATATATATATATATAT
>CAIGQV010003909.1:27823600-27838444 GCA_903798115.1 Danio jaintianensis
ATATATATATATATATATATATATATATATATATATATATATATATAAAGAATGTTAACCTGTTAGTGCACCTGCAATTTAAGTTTTATGTACTAACACTACTTATAAAATATGTAATAATAATTTTTTTGGTTTATTATATATACACACAGGGATGGGCAGTATTTATGAATCATGCATTTCAAATACGTATTTTAAAAGCAAAGTAGTGTTTTGTAATTTGTATTTGATAGGGTTGATGAAAATGCCTCAATATTTTGTATCTAAATACTTAAGTGTCTTGTATTTTTAAAATACTGTAAAATATTTTGTAAGAAGTCTACATGATGACATCATAAACATGCACTCTCTGATTGGTGCTTTGGACATTATTGACTCTAAAAATCTTTGAAGAACAAGTATACTTTACAAATAATAGTAATTTTGAATGGATTGCTGATGCCAAATGTTTGTTGTTAAAACAAACAACATAAAAATAAGTAGAGGTAGAGGTGAACGAGGTGGCAGAAAAGCTATCAAACATTGTTTTCTTCAATGCATCAGTTTACTGGTGAAGGGATTGATCCAATAAAAACAATTGATGGAAAGTTTGCAAAGACATTTCATGCTCCTTTGTAAAAGAAGTTTGTAATATTTTTAAAATACAAAAATACTGTATTTTATTTTGATACATGTTGTGGCTGCTGTAATTTGCAGTTTATTTTGATACACTTAAACTTATGGTATTTGGCATTTTATTTTTAAAAACATTTCAATGTATTTTTGCCCAACCCTGTATATACATACACATCTCTCTCTCTCTCTCTCTCTCTCTCTCTCTCTCTCTCTCGATATACTGTATATGTACACGTAACTAACTGAACTAATGTAGAAGTAAAATGCCTTACTGGTAGTTAAGCAGATTAGTGATTTACACTCAACTAAATTAGATTAGAAGACATCTCGTGCTTTTTGTAAAACTGTTCTCCAGTAAGTTATAACATTAGAACTTCTAACACCTTAACCACTATTTAGCCCGAAGCAGCTAGCAGTTAGCCGATGACTTTAAAGCTGTTACATACTATTCTGATTCCATGACTTCGTTTGAAAGTCGACAACATATGGTCATAATCATAATTTTATTGTCAGCAAATCATTGGACAGCCATTAGCGCTAACTTTGAGCACAGCTCACTTGTTGCCATGCAGTGATAGAAGCTACAAGGTTGTCTCGATTGAGAGCCTAGACCAATCATGTCGAAATTATATCAAAAGCTCGTACATTTAGAATGTTTTTAAAACAGATTTTATATATCTGGTTTTATTATATGAAAGCGATTTCCATAAACTTACATTGTTTACATCTGCAGCATCCCCTACTGAATCCATGTTGTGACCATAGGTTGTGACGGACGCAGACGTTATCGCGCATGCGCAGTTGCAGATGTTTGAATTAACCCTTACTAGCGGTAAATAGAAAATAATAGAATAGAAAACATGTGACGTATGTAAACGGCCGCAGTAACAAAATATATTATTTTGTATTATGTATTATTTACCTATCTCCAAGTGTGATATTAATCTCAAGAACCCCACAGAGCAGATGAATGGATAACATGAGCAGTGTCACTCTCTTTCATAATAAATTGACGCCGTTGCTATGGGACAAAAAATAAACCGCGTAGTGGCGCGGGAAGAAAGATAACTCATTTATTGTGTATTTTTTGGCAGAAAAAAAGGATAAAATATTCAGTTCATTTAAGAACTGTCTACCCCATATGTGAACATCAAATGTGAAAGTCTGTACTGTACAACAGGTGCCAAAAATTTGCCTTTTCCTGTAGATAGCTAACTGAAGAATTATTATTATATTATTATTATTATATATTTTATTAGCCACTTTCTACCAGTTAAATAATTGTTTTATGGTTTTAACAGTAGTTACCGACAAAGAGATCAAAATTGTTTAATGTTTTTGTTATGTGTATGGTTATGTTAAATAAATTATTATTATTGTGGTAAATCTTATCTTTTTCAAAGAAATCTCTTGTGTTTCGAATCTCTGACTTTCGAGTTCATTGCAGATATACCTCCTTTCTTTTTTTTTTTTTGGAATCTACCTAGTACTCCCTTCCCATCACTTCTGTGAACTGTGAAGTTTCTAAATTATTTCATTATGCTGCTAGCTTGTATGGTGGCATTCTGTCCTATGTAACATCTAAACAAAATAAAAATAACTAAGTAAATGCACTCATTTTATGCAGATAGAAGACATTAAAACAAAAAACCTTAAAGTATAATCTTTTTGGTAAACAAAAATAATACGCACATTACGTTATAAATATGCTTATGCTGTTTTTATAGCTATCTTATTTAACATGTTTATCTTTAATATTAATTTCTTTTTTTTCTTTAACTTATTTAAATTGTATGTATCTCATTTTCAAAAACCGCATCACGTGGTTCCGCGCGTTCATGTTGCACGCAGATGCGCATGCGTGCTGCTGGGAGCGAGCACAGCAAAGGTGGGGAAGAATCTCGAGAAAAGAGTGCGACTGAAAGGCATGTTAGACCATTTAGAAGATACGTAAATATTTAATAATACAGTATTATATCAAATATAAATATATTTACGATAATGTCAATATCAAAAAAGCATACCATAGGCCCAGGTAAGTGTTGTTAGTCTCTTTTCGTGATGTCTACCAAAACTTCGTCAGCTTATGCAAACATGTAGCTCTCCGAACAATAGAAAAACGTGTCGCTCTTGAACTCTAACCACAGTATCTGAGACAAGTACCCATCTGTAGTAATCTTTTTACCCTCTCGGTCATGTAAAATATATTTAATTATGCAGTGTATGATTAAATTTAACAATATAGGAAAGCGGCGATATATGTTTGATCGGATGGTGTAGGATCAAACCTCAGATTTCACTGTACACGTGTGTTTATATGAGACCTGTTCAAACTTTTAAAATGTTTGTTTCTGTTATTCTTCCAGACTACTTCCTGATGCAAAATGATGAGCGCCTCATGCGGACACACGTGAGTTATTACGTTTTTGTCTGACGTGTCTTCGTTAAACTGAATAATCAATAAATTTGAGTACGCAATTTCTGGGTTTCTTTGTTATTCTTTTAGGCTATGGTGGATGTAATCAATGATAGACCGGCAAATCGCAACATCTTAGATGCCTTAAGTTTTGGTTATAGATACGGTAAGACTGGTTTTTAATCTTACACGCACGCACACACACCCTAATAGTCATACGTGATATCATGTAAAAGCTATAATAGATCTTTGGCCAGGTGCATAAATATAGCCACCATGTTTAACTAGTTTGACCAATTAGCTGTGAGCCATATTGAGGTAAAGTTGGTTTTATATTTGCACATTCGTTCATTTTTGAATCGTTTACCACATATTTGGTCTAAAATCACATGCAAGTGTGACTTCAAAACAACATTAGCACTATTTACTTGACCGAACAATGTTGTACTTTTGATAGTCAGTGGCAGCTAATATGATTTCCCTATTTAGAATTTGCAAACAATACTTTTCTGAAATTATATTATATTATAAAGAAGAAAGTCAGAATGTGCAGATATAAAACCTACTTTACCCCAGTATGAGCTATAGGTAATCAGCCTTGCTTTTTGGATTTAAGTTAGACCTTTTATATAAATGATCTTGTGCTGTTTCTACTTCTCTAAAGTTTATTTAAGTTGGTTTTTCTGGGCTTGTGGTCACACTTGTCGAGTTTGGTTTAATTGAAACACATTTGGTGTGATTTTGAAAAGGTGTGAATGCTGCCATTCAAACCCTGTTGCACATCAAACAAAGCAAGCAAGACCCCCAAAAAAGATGGCTATCGCTCCACTTCCAAACAAGCCTTCATGCAGTTTGACTTAATTATGCATCAATAACAAAAGAAATCTAAAACAAACAACAACAAAAAAAAGGGTGTCTAAATATGCAACCTTAAAAGGCAAGTAGGCTCAAAAATGACTTGCTGCAAATTGACAGCTATGCAAATACATGAACTGTGTTCATCCAGAAACACTTAATAATCATAAACCATCAGAAACGCATCAGTAATCAGTGCTCTGGCAGCACATACACACACACACAAAGGGTTTGGTTGCGCCTCAGTCAGAATGTCATTAAAGCAATTAAGATAATACTATGATTAACAATCTTTCATGTAAATAGATTTCTGATAACTTTAATTTGGCTAAAATCACACTCAAATTAAACTGAATTAAGATGTGGAGTATTCCTGTTTTAGTTGTCATCGAAGTGTAGTATAGACATGTACAAACCTTAATTGCGCTATTACTGCTGTTTAGGACATTTGACCTCTTTTTGCAATAAGAGAAACTGATGGCAATGGTGAACCGTTCTAATGACAAACAAAAGAGCAAGAAATTAAAAATGAAACGCCCAAAACTTTAAATGTTACCATAACGAAGACAAACTCTTTTGTGATGTGAAATTTGGGAGGGACGTTAGTTGGGGATTTCAGTCTCTATCCGGGTCATGACACCAAATTGTAGTAAATTGAAGAACCCAAACCAGGAGTCTCGTTACAAACAGAATACTTTGAGACATGTTGGTTGTTCTGCACAAGAGTCTCTTACAGCCTACCACAAGTCTAAAATAAGTCTCATTTGGACAGAGGTGTCCTGTCTTATGTTTTAGGATGTTTTAGCAGTCTTAAGGTGGAGACAACAAACATGTAAATAAGGTAGATAGGTTAAAGAACCTGTCCAGACACTGACAAGAAAGTTTATCAACAAAAGAGTTTTGGCTCCACAAATGGATCCACAAAGGGACAGTCGTTGAGACCCTGCCCATAGCATTTGCATCACTTTCAGATCTGCCAGTGCTTGGGAAGCAAAGGGTTTAATGTCTCTCACACTTTGGCTGCTAGAGTTTTGAATGAAATGATATAATTAAAAAACAAAGAATTTAAATTCACTTATTAAATTAAATAAAATGTTCAATTTTTAAATTTTTATATATATATATTTATTTATTGATATTTTTTGAAACAGTAAACATGTCAGGCTAAATAATTAAAATAAATCATTTACTTCTGCTATCTCAATTAGTTTACAAAACAGATTTCTTTACAACTTGTAAAGGCATCTTTGGATATCTTTCTTTTCTTTGGATATAAAGTAAGTAAGCTACTGCACTGTTCAGGTGCATAGCAGCAAAGGATGATGGGTTATAAGCGATTTGTTTGCTGAATCATGTGCTGACCAGTAGCTTTTGATGTGGAGGGTCCTTTTCTGATAATTTTGCCCTAAAAAAACCTAAATAAAATTGTAAAAAAAAAAACACTTCTATATACCTTAGGAACGGTATAGCAGAAAATGTTTGCTGTTTCAAAACCGCGGTAAAACTTGTGTGTGTATATATGTATGTATGTATGTATGTGTTTGTTAATTTGGAACTAGACTACATAAATAATTTCCTCAGATGTTATGACGTGCCATTAATCAGTCTATGTGCAATATGTAAAACTGGAACGTGAAACAAATATTCTTAAAGCAAACCATGTAAACTTCATTGTCTAATTCAGAATAAGGTAAATTATTTGATTACTGATGCCCATGTAAGCATGCTGAAATAAGCTCAAGTGCTTCTAATGCAGGACTTCTGTATGTCAGTTTTTTTTTACCCTAATTACAGTTTTCAGATGTCAAACATTTGTTTGTCCAGCCGAGAGGTTTGTATCATGTATGAATCACTTGGGTGTTTTGAGGCACCAACTCTTCTACAATTATGAGTGGATACAAGGCAAGCATTATCTTCTAATAAAAAACCTCAATCTCAAACTAAAATGTAGTTTAGTGTTTCAGGCTTAATGATCATTTAACTAGGACTAAATGCTTTTTTGTTTTGTTATGAACCAAACTATGCAAGTGTAAACCCACCCTTAATGAACTGTAGGTTTGTGTGAGATTAAAGCTGATTGTGACTTATTTATTTTTTGTATTAAAGTTCCAGAACTGGACCACTTTGCAGCTCAGTTTACTGGATATGAAGATTCATCTGATGAGGATTATTATTATTATGATGAAGATAAATACAGTAGTCGTACAAATAACAGATACTGTGGCTTTTCACGCAACTTCCTCGACAGAGGTCTACCAAAACCAATAACAGCTGAGGTTTGTGTCAAATACTCATGATTCACTTATTTTGTTTTATGTGAGCTCTATATTATTATCATTATTATTATTTTAGGAAGCGGAAAGAAATGCAAAAGAGCTAGTGGATGAGGAAGAAAAACTTAAGAAAAAAGCTGAGAAGAAAAAAATGAAAAAAATGGTGAGAGCCAACACACACACAGTGTTTTCATCAGATATTTGTAAGCATGAATCATAATCATAAGTGCTACTTCACTTCAATGTAACAGAGACAAAAGGAGAGACGTCGCCTGGAAAAATTAGAGAAGGAAAATGCAAATAAAGGAAAAAATAAACCGGTGAGTTATTGTTTGTTAGGCCTGGGATGATAAAGTGATGCATTGCGAAATGTGGAACGATTCTTAAATTTTCAGAATACGCCGACTCTCCCTGGAATCGATTCTGAGCTTAGGTTTTTAATAGCAGATGGGACAAATTTGGGCTAGTTTTTAACTGTACACTCAAAGAAGAGTGCTTGTTTGTAATTATGTAGGTTGAGAAATGTACTTGCACCTTGGTTTTTATGCCACAAGATTAATGTAAGCTGTTTACTATAAATACTTGTAATTCACTTAACATTAATAATCATTAGTTTAAGTTCAAGTAGTGTGTGTTATGCTGGGTTCACTCCAAATCGCATCCATCTAATTTACTCCCATTTTTTTTTTCCTCGCACAATTTTTCCCACTTTATTTTTCTGCAAATTCTTTTGAACTTGTGTAGAAGATGTGATTGAATTGAATTTCATACATTTGTGGCAAATTTGCATGCATTCCAGAGATCTCAGAAACGCTGCAGAATGATTTCTTAATTCTCAATGCATCAATATATTTTCCCAACTTTATTGTTTGAATATGCCAAACTTCCATTTTGAATTTGCCTTACTGAAATTATGCTGACTTTTTTTATTTACCTATTTTTTTTTTCCACACTTTGTTTTTAGGTACAAGTTGACCCTGGACCAGAAAAGACCAAACATGCAGATAAAGATAATGAAAATAAAGATAAAAAATGTAAAAACAAAAGTTGTTCATCTGTGCCTCCTGACCCTCAGCCCATTTCAGCACCTGTGTCGAGCAGTGATAGCAGTAGTGATGAGGAAGACGATAAAGAGGAAGATTTGGCAATGGAACCAGAGGTGGGTGTTTTTAAATCTTCTGGGATAGCATGACTAGTGCTGTGTAACAGTCGATGGTTACTATCCATGTACGAAATAAAAGTTATTTGTTTTTACATAATATATGTGCATGTACTGTGTGTGTGTATATGTATGTATGTGTATGTGTGTGTGTATATATACATATACACACGCACACAGCTGTGTGTATATACTTTAAGAACTTTCACACCTATATTAATATTTATTTATCATTTTGTGGTAACACTTTACAACAAGGTTCGATTAGTTAATACTAATATATTTACTAATGTGAAGAAACAATGAGCAATACATTTATTACAGTTTTTAATAATCTTTGTTAATCACAGTCAATGAAAAAATACAGTTTTTAGTTCTTGTTAACTTGTAGTGCATTATCTGACGTAAACAAGTACACTTTTGTATTTTAATATTGCATTGATTAATGTTGAACTATGATTAATAAATTCTGTATTGTTCATGTTAGTAAATACATTAACAGACATTAACTAATGGAACCGTATTGTAAAGTGTGACCAATATTGTTTTAGAAAAATATTTTATTTATAAACAGAAATAAATACTTTCTGAGTATACATATTGCATGGATGTGTATTTATATATATATATATATTTAACGTTGTGTGCACCATGTATATCTGTTATGTAAACGTTAACTTCTGTTTTATATGCGGTTAGTCACGATTAATTGTATAAATGGCACTAGATATCAGTCATGACATTTTCCAAACTTGACAGAGCCATTCATTCCTTGGAAGTGGTTTTAGTGACTTTTATTTGTGTGTTTTAGGAGCTCGACATGAATAGCTGCTTTGTGTCAAATGCAGCTGCTATTGCCAAACGCAAACTGGAACAGAAACCTAAACCTGACAAGAAACTCGCTCAAGCAAACCCAAAAAAACAACACGAATCCCAGCAGAAGGCCGCCGCGATGCCACAAAAACAGGTTGGAGGAGTGAAAAGAGATAAATGTGGAAACACTGAGGGTTTTGATAAGAAGTTGAGGGAAGGTGCTTAGAAGAATTATAACAGACTCGTTCTCATGACTTTCCTTTTATGAGAGATTGGGTGTCTCTAAAACAGTAATCAGTTGCCTAGTGAGTCAGTGTTGTGCAGTTTTACTATCTAGAACATTCAGATGAGCTATGAAGGTGAGTTATAGAATCAATATTTAACTTCATAGAAAAATAAAGAGAACATCTTAATTTTAACTGCTTTAACTTAATTTTAAACTACTTTAATCCTTTATATACAGATGTTGATAAAATTGTTGGTACTTTTCATTAGTTTGCCTTTTTTAATGCTTCTCTTCAACCACAATTTGAAAGCAATATCTGATTTTCATTAGATTACTTTCAGTAGTTTTTGAGTTTGAAGTTATTTCAGTTTTCTTTCTTCAATGGAAGGGTACCAACAATTTTGTCCATGTCTATAGGTATTTCAAGTTTTATAAAATAGTTGTGGTGAATTGTTTACATAGAATTGTAAGGGAGGAGAGGAGAGTTTTTATGGAAATGGATTTTAAATAACATGACTGGGGTCATGTGACATTAAAGTTTGAAAATGCTTTAATCTATTGAAATACGTTTCCTAAACCTAAGTAATTCTAATTTGTTAACCATGTTTTACAAAATTATTTGGACTAAATTTAATAAAAAATGCAGTCTTGAGTGCAGGAGAGTAGCTTCAGTCTTTTTTACTGTACATATGTCTTATTCTTGATAAAATAAAGGTTATTTTTTGTCGTCGTTGTTGTTGTTTTTTTTTAAAGCAACTATTTTTGATGTTCTGTATTTCCAAATGTCTTTCATTCTTGTAGGTTGCTAAAGAGGAGGTGAAGGCAGAGGAGTCTGTCAATGCAAATGATTTTATTACAAGAAGTGTGGAGCTGGCAGGTGTGTGAGTGGAGTTTAAATGATAAAAAAAGATTAAGTACGAAATGTCCCCCTAATACTCTCTTTTTTTCTACAGTTATAGGTAATCAGTACGCCAGCTCAGGAAATATGGAGATGGCTGTGAAATATTTTACTGATGCTATAAAACACAACCCTAAAGAGTATAAGTAAGAGTCCATACCAACAGTTTCAACTGCAGCATGGCTCAAAATGAGAACTACAACGTTTTAAGAGGTCAATTTAATGTTTGCACTTCTCTCTTTGCTGCAGGTTATTTGGAAATCGTTCTTTCTGCTATGAAAAGATGTTTCAGTATGAGAAATCTTTAACTGATGCTGAAATTGCTCTTTCTATGAACCCCAAATGGATTAAAGGGCTTTACAGAAAAGGCAAAGCGCTGGTTGGGCTAAAGGTATTTATATAGTCTTCTAGCTGTGTCATCCATCACTTTAGCCCTGGTATTGACTTTGTATCAACTTGTGTTTTCTCTGAATCAATCACAAGCTGAGGCGGATTAGTGTTTTCATTTCAGGGCCTTTAGAGTAGGGCTGGACAATACGGCCAATAAATTATCACTATAAAATATTCCATATATTTGTGTGTGTGTGTGTGTGTGTGTGTGTGTGTGTGTACACAATGAGAAGGAAAATTGGTGGTATGAGCGCATACAAGTTCAGAACGCACTGATTGCGGTATACTGTGTGAAAGGGCTTATGTTGAATATTTGTCATATTGTGAATCAGGCAAAATTATTTCATTATAATCATGATTATCATATTGTTTTATCACCCAGACAGTGCAGATTGATCCACAAAATCCCCTGTGCTCTTCTGTTCTCACAATAATGTTGTTTCTCCTTCTCTCAGAGATATAATGAAGCCAGACTTACATATGATGAAGTGTTAAAACTGGATAGCACTTGTAAAGATGCGGCTGAGGAGATTATGAGAGTGCAGCTCATGCAGCTTATGGTGAGAGGACATGAGTAGGCATTATTACATTAGCGCTGATGCTGCGTGACTGTTTTTAGTTTGCTACATTTTGGTTGTTTGTTATTAATTATGTATATGACCATTTCGAAATGACCTTGTGTTACCAACAGGAAATGGGATTCACCAAAGAACAGAGTTCAAATGCACTTATAATGCATGGAACTGTAGAAAGAGCCTTAGAAAGTCTGTCTGGGCTATCAGGTATGATAATACATGACACAATATGCATATTAGGGTCAGAAAGTAACTTGTGCAACAAAAAAAGTGACCGCCTATAATCTCATTAATTAGCTGTTTGTTTGAGTTTATTTGTTAATCACTGTTTTATTTGGTGATAAACAAATACCAAACCTGCTCTCTAGGTTGTCCATGAAAGCCTGTAGAGTGATAGATTTATGCAAGGGACGTTTTTTGTAATTGGTGTAAATGCCACACGATCCACCAGTTGTAACAGGCTACTGATATATATATATATATATATATATATATATATATATATATAAAAATCTCTGATTGGCCAATGCATTTCTGAATTTAACAGATGTGTGTGTGACTAGTTATTACCCTAGACTAGTTATAAATATGTTATAATATGTTATGTTATAAAGATCCTTAATGCAGTGCTAAATATAATACTGTAATCAACGTTAAATATAATTTACGTTAATCAGCTGTCATGGGCATTTCAGTTTTAATATTTTACCCCTTACCTTTTTTAGAGGGGCACTAATGTTTATATTAGATGATATTTTAGCCCAAAACCCTTTTAATTTCTGACCCTAATACATTTCCTTCACTCCTTGTATCACTAAATATGTGCTCAGCAAAAAGTGCAAAAATGTATTCAACAAAGCGATAACAGCAAAGCTCCAAAAATACCAATTTATTAAATTAAAAAGGAACATCTAATATCTGTAATATTTGGTAAGAGCTGATCTGAAACCCGGTTGCGTTGTGAGATAATGTATGAGATCATGTGATCCGGAAGTGTATAAATAGAGCAACATGCTGTGATGAATACTGTCTGATGTCTGAGCCGGTGTACTCAAAACGTTACACGATTTGTGGTGGCCTTTTTAATTTAATAAACTGGTATTTTTGGATCTTTGTTGTTGCCACCTTGTTGCATATGTTCTTCACTCCTTGTATCAAATAAAAAGCAGGATATTTTTGAGCATTTTGACACTTATGAATAAACAAATCGTAAGTGGGACAGATTTAAAACAAGTAATTATTAATAATAATATTAGTTTGCACTAATAAGACTGTCTCGTTCTTTTCAGGTTTAGCCCCTGTCCTTGTGCCCAGAGAAAATGAGTTTACATCTGTACAGTACAAACATCCTCAATCCCCAGCTAAATTCCCTCTCATGCCTCTTCCTCAAAACCAGCCACGACCCAGCGTGCCAACTGCTGCTCCATTTCCCCTTCATTCCCCGTAAGGCACACACCCATATCTCTGCATTCATGATCCATAACCATTCACCAAAAATACCTCAGTCCTAATGTCTTTTTCACTCCTAAACAGAGAGCTGTTCCCCATCTGGGTCGGAGATTTGGTGACTTCTATAACAGAGGCCAAGCTTTATGACCTATTCAGATCGTAAGTGACCTGCTGGGTTTTGTGTAAGTTTTCATTCAACCATTGGTGTGACTTTGAGCTCATTTTAAACTATTGAAATTTGTCTCTGTGAAACAGTATTGGGAATGTCCATAATGTAAGAGTGTTGCCTGACAGATACTGCGCATTTGTTAACTACACCAGCAAGCACAGCTGTGAGAAAGCCATACAAATGTTCAATGTGAGTATGTTTGCTTTCAGTTGAACGTTCAATAGAAACCTCAGTGTTAAGATTTTTTTTATGGCCTAAGATAATGTAAATGATGTCTCTTACGGAAATGTGTAAAAGTTTTACACTATTTAAAAGCTGCATTTTCCTATACTTATTTTCTTCTTTGAGACACCATTACAATCTGTGAGCTAATGTCACTGCATAGTTATAGATATGTTTTACAGCAACATAACTAGGAAGATAAAATACTCATTGGTTGCCATATTGTGGGGTCGTAATTTTCAGTTGAGGGATGCTTTGCTAGTGATGAGAAGAGAATGGACCAATGGCACATTTTGAGGCATTTAGTTGACCATAGTTGCTGAAAGAATTTATATCTGGCAGTATACCGGTAGACTTAAACCAAATACAGTATCATCAGTTGGTTTTGTTTTTTTCCCCACAAGGAGTCTTAATGCTCTTAGATATCAAATGAAGTCCACACTGAGAAATGGCAGAGATGAGAAACGCTCATTGCATGATGTGAAAAATGCAGACGTTTGTCATGACACTGGAGCCACTGCCTGAGAGTTTTCAAACTGATACTTTGTACACTTACTGGCTGCAGTGAAATTGTAGTGTTCTACAGTTATGATTGTGCAGCAACACAATATTAATTAATGGATATTAATGAGCGTTAGTGTTTAGTGTCTTTTTAGGCCCTAAAATTAACTTTTCTAGCCCAAAAGCAGCAAAGAACAGTTAGGGATAAAAACATTATTATATTATAACGACATTATATGTCGTTTTAAACCCGTTTAACCCTTGTGTATTGTTCAAATTGACTACCCTTTCGTTATGTTCAGGACTGTTCTTGCCCCATTGACTTCCATTGTAACAACATTTTATTGATTGCAAATCCATGGCATCATATAGTCATGCATTCTTGATTGTTGGTGGTTTTCCCTGTTTGGAAGAGCTACAATCTGTCATTTTTGCTGTTGATCATCAGTTGGCGCCGTTAACCCTTTAGATAGGCCTGTGCAAAATAAATCTGGCATTTATACGAAGTTCTATGGAGTATAAGAGCAAATTATAGTGTGTGCATAAATACTTACTATGTTTACTATGTTCTGAGGTCCTTATTTTGATTTTCTCAGACATATCAAGGTAAGTGCGCAAAGTTCTCTCACATCGCACACACACTAAACTCAGTATAAACGCCAGAAACTTAGCACTGCAACTGATGATCAACAGTAAAAATTACCATTTGTAACTCCCCAACAGGGAAAACTACCAAAATTAAAGAATGCATAATTATATGCTGTAATGGATTTGCAACCAAAAAATGTATTTATAATGGAAGTCAATGGGGCAAAATCAGCCTCGAACATATTGAAAGTTGCCCAGAGTGTACTGAGTTTTTGAAAATTTGGGTCAAAATAAGATTTGTCATGATTCCGTTTGCTGAAACGCAGAGAAAGTTGTGGCCAAATTAAGACTAAAAATCACCCCTTAGTGGAGGAAAACGTCACCAACATAATGATTAATCAATCATTAATCTAAAGCCTCTTGAAATCCCACCCATTTGCAGTTGATCTGCCCGGTTGGAGCTAGCGCCGACCTCCGTTTATTCCTAACTCCATGAAATTGTGGCGCATATCACTGTATCCATATGATTTTTTCACAAGCTCACTCATGCTTCGATAAGTGATATTCCGGCAATCAGAATGCTTGGCTTTAAGGGACAACATTCACTTTATATTAAGCCATTCAAGTCTTAATAAAATGTATTTCTTGAGGCTTTGCTTACAGCGTTGAATCATGTTTGTTTTTTAGTGAAGGGAAAATGACAGTTTGTGTGTGTTTCTGTGGACTGTAGGGTCATTCCATTGATGGGACAACTCTAGTAGTGCGTTATCCAGATAGGATTCACACTCGTCTCGGAATGTCTAGAGATGCGTCAACTGAGTCCTCAGGAAAGAATGGGTGAGTGAACTGCTATATACTGCGTTGTTACAGTGTGTGATGCACACATATGAAATCTCGGTCTGTTGAGATGCAGATCAGAAGTGCAGCCTTTAACCTTTGTGCGTCAATTTAAAAATACTAGTTATTCATAGCTCCATAAAGGACAAAAATGTGTCAATCTTAATTTGTATTAGTTAGAAGTATAAGATCATATTTCAATGTTTTTTTTAAAAGCATCAGTACAGATAATAACTGACAAAAATACATTATTTCTTATGATTTTTAAGCCTTTATATTACTGTTCGTTTACATAATGCTGTTGTTTTTAATAAAACAAAAACACAGTGAAATCTTATTTTGTGAAAAACAAACATAACACAACACAAATAACACAAACATAACACAAATTTTTCATATACATGCATTCACTGAAAAATGCTGGGTTCCACACAATCGATTTTTGTTGGGACAACATGAAGGAATTAAGTTAACTTGTTAGGTTTTACAAATGTAAGATTTTCTTAAGAATTTAAGAATATTCTTAAGGGCAAAGAATGTATCCTTCAAGAAATGCATGATTTTCACTTAAACGGTGCTTGGATGTTTAGTAGAAACATTTTTGCCCCGAAGGTTTTGAATATAACCATTTTACATGGTGTGATAGTAATATTTCACCCTCATTTTTTTTCCTTAATCTATTTAAATAAAAACGACATTTAGCTAAAAAAATTCAACTGTTTTCATCAACACAGCCACAGTTATCACAAAATAAAAAGTTAAAAAGAGAAGGATGCACAAGGGTTAATGTTTTATGGGGCATGAAATTTGATAATATTGTATTTTATTAATAAAATGATAACTTTTTTTTTTTTTTTT
>CAIGQV010003909.1:27843844-27874669 GCA_903798115.1 Danio jaintianensis
TATATATATCGTGATATCCACAATTGCCATATTTTGATTATTTTAATATACTCATGCTGGACATTTTATTTCTTTTATGCTTACATAGAGCATATGAAATATGGTAAAAATGGAGCTTAGCCATATTTTTGCTTGATGCATGAGAACAAACCTCATAATTTGTCTCGTGTGATGCAAGGATATTTGAGCTTAACATATTTGATATTTTTCATGTATGTGTGCTGGGTTGTAGTTAGACCTGCACGATATTGGAAAAATCCGATATTGCGATATGAATACAGATTCACAAGATATTTTGAATAGAATTTGATAGATTTCTGGGGAGTCTAACAGTATTCAGGTACAGCAATTGAATAATCATAATGCAAAAATGCTTTTCTTACTTTGTTTTTTCTCTCGTTTCTAGTCCAAATATCAAAAAATTCTTAGAGCAAGTAAAAATACTGTTTTGTTTTCACCGTCAGAGAAAGTTTTTCCTTAAAACAAGCAAAATTATCTGCCAGTGGGGTAAGTGAAATAATATTGTTTTTGCTTTGAAATGTAGATATTTGGACTAGAAACAAAAATTCTAAGCATGCCATTTTTTTTGCATAAATCATATAAATTCCATATAAATACAGTGATTGAATACAATTCTGTAGCTCCTGGTCAACTAGAAATCAGACTCAACATTGCATATCTTTGCGATGTGCACATTGCGATATCGATGTTGAAAAGATATATTGTGCAGCCCTAGTTAATGTGGATTTCTTTTACAAACTCCTTGTGAACTGTTTGATAGAATGGACTTTCAGAGGAGGGACTGGTTTCATTAAATTAATATGTTCATTTGTGTTTTGAAGATGAAAGGAAGTGTCATGGGTTTGAAATGATGTGTGGGTGTGCAATTCATGACAGAATGAAAAGATTTTTTGGACCTAATCCATTAAATCAGTAATTGCATGCCCTTTATTTAGGATTAGAGACTTTTCAAAATATCAAAGTATTAAATTTGCAGAACTCTATAGACTCGATTAATAATAGATATTGTGGCTTGTTAAAGAGAGAGGTGTGCCTCTGATTAAAGGTAATTATAATATTACCTTTAATCAATGTGATATTAAAGGAAAAATGCAATATTTAAATAATGTGATATTCGATATGCGATGAAATATTTAAAAACATTTTATAATCAACATGTTTCATGTTATTATTTCAGGGAAAAGATTCATTACTGCAATTTCTGAAAGTGAACACCCGTATTTTGTAGTTGCATAAAACAAGTCAGACATTTTAACAATGCAAATAAGCTAAATAAATTAAATAAATATCACCCCAATTTTTCTCTGAACAATCAGGAAAACAAAACCACTCAAAACAGAGTTAATTTTTTACGATCTTATTGCTTTCTTAAGGGTTGGATTGCTTGGCCATCCAGTATTACAGCATCCATACTGAAATCGGTACAGATTTAGACAAAAAAAACAAAAAACAACTCAGCATGTCCATTCTGCTTGGTTTGACTTATGCACACTGACATGTAGGTACATTGCCTGATGTGCTGAAGGGCCTCTCAGAGGCAAGCACACAAAGTCTTATATTAAATTGCTCATTTGTTACAAACCTTTGTGATACGTTTATCATGACATCCACATTTGCCATATTGTGATCATTTTAATATATTGTGCAGCCATGGTAATTATGTTGTAAACAATGATCAGTTACTTGCACAAACTGATCATTTTGTTGTGTCACTGTTTTGTCAGTAGGCACAGGTATTAATTTTGTGTTGTCTGTTGGTTTGTTGGGTTTTTTTACTCTCATGCTTGACATTTTATGAATTTTGTGAATGGCTATTCAATACATTAATATCAGTTTATATTATATGTTACTATTTAAAATTGTGAATGCGGCTACATTTGACAGCAACTTTCTGCTTTAAACTCAGTTTTAGGCTCAAATTGAATATAAAATATAATCATTTTAAAATAAGTGTGCATAGACCCCAGTTGGCCCCAGAAATGTGCTTTTCAGAAAATGCTGAAATTTGTGTTTATTATACTACTACTTATGTTCCTGTAGTATTGATGCCAGCCACTCTGGCTCACAGTAATAATTTGGGAGTGTAAAAATGTCTTTTATTTACACCATCATTCTCACAGATGTGCGATTATGTCGTGGCAGAATTTGTTGAGATTTAGCCTACACACTGGTTTCATTTTAGATTAGTTTTACATTTAGCTGGTCTAATTATTTGCTTCACAATGTTGTTTATTTTCATGCACAGGTCAAAAGAGTTGGAGAGACAGTTACTTGAGTCATGTGAAGAGGATCTGATGAATTTAGATGAGGATAAGAACAGTGAAAGTAAAGGGGAAGACATCTCACTTGAGCACAGGTATGTATTCACATTCTTTGCAGTCCAATGCAGTTCATTCAACAAACTTCTCAGATTTTGTTTTTCGTAATAACTATTAGCATCGATTCAAAATATAAAAAGCCTTTTTTGATGTTATAAATTAGATTTAAATAAATTCTGCTTCAAAAATGTGCTTTGAGTATATATAGGCTAATGCTTCATCTTAGAATATTGTTAGCTTCTTGAAAATTTATTATTAATCTTGTTTATTTTTTAGGGAAATTTTGCAAAGATTCTCGGTGGCCTCGTGCGCCATCAGGGACATCCATTCAGGAGAAGAAATATTCACACCTGCTAAGTTTGGTCAACTCTTCAACCACCAGACACTGGACCTGAGGAAGATTAACGTGACGCCGCACAACAGATCACAACAAATCCTCTTTCAGTAAGCACTAATGTGACACAAGTAGGGTTGCAAAGGTCCGGGAATTTTCATGGCTGGAAGCTTTCCATGGGATCTAACGGCAATATATGGGAATTAACAGGAATTAATGGGAAGAAACTGTGAATTTGGTCAAATGAAGGTTGGACTATAACAGAGCACTTAATTGTAGTTGAAAAAAATATCTTACTACATAATTTTGGTTAAAACAACCAGATTTAATGCAATTCTCTGCCCTGCATATTTCTCATATTATATGCGCACAGCACTGCATGCACCTAAATTTTCTCGAATCTGCAAACAAAATAACTTTTAAAAATGTCCATCTCTCCATTTAAATTACATCAATTTATTTTTTAAACAAAGAGTACTTGTGCTGTAAGCTATTGTACACCAAAGTTTACTATTGTATAAACAGATGCACAGACTGAGCAAACATTAGGGGGAAAATACACACACAGTAAGAAAATACCATCCTCCGCACTCTATCCTTCTTAAAGTCACTTAAGGGGAAATCCCCCCATTTTCCAGGTGCTGAATATCACAAGAATATTTAAGCCACATTTCTGCATTTGAACCCAATACTACATCAATACAAGTAAGTTTAATATTATTTGGGGAATTTGTTAATTTTACAGCAAACATAAGGGAATATTTTTTCTTACATTCAACACTTATGCTTTTGTGTGGCTCAGTGAACGAATTAAAGTTCCACTTACAATTTAATCAATCAAAAATGTCATTTTTAATATGTATTAGTTTAAGTGCATGTCAGCCCATGAACGAACTGTTTATAGTTAAGTTTGTATATACAGTAAAGTTGTATATACAGTAAAGTTGTATATACAGTGAAGTTGTATTTACATAAATTCCTCTAAATTAAGTTATTTAAATAAATTCTCATAAAATTGGAATATTCCAAAATTCCCGAGAAGTTCTCATGGACATTTCCAGACATTTTCCGAAAATTTACTGGAAATTTTCCGCCCCTTTCCAACCCTATGCACAAGTCATATTTGCTTTTCTTTTGTTTAATAAAATGTACAAATGACTATAAACCTTCTGTGGCATGACTTTAGTTTCAGAAGAGATCTGTCTGTTATTTGCTGTCATTGCTAACCACAAATTATGAAAGCTAGCGTCTCAATAATTGCATCAGTTGTGTTATGTTTATTTGCAGTTGAGCTTGTGGTTTTTGTTTTTGTGCTGTTTGTAAAAGGATTGTTTTGTTTCCTCCTCTGTAGGGCCCGCTCTGAGCATGTGCTTTCTCTGATCAGTGCTGGCTTGTTGAGGAAAGCCTACTTTTCTTTCCCATGTCAGCCTGAGGTTACACACTGGCTTTTTCAGGTAATACCACCCACTTTTTCCTCATATTTTCTGTCCTTCAAAACACAGAATGCTCTGGTGTCAAAAACTGAAGTATGTACAGTTGCATCAAAAATATTTGAACTTGGCCTGAACTACGAATAAAAATATATGAATGCTACATTTGATATTTTATAATGTAATGCAGTTACCTTTTTTTTGGCCATGCATGATTGTAAATGTTTTTTTGGAGTTGCATAGGTCAAGGAATAGATTTTTTTCTTCAACAAATTAAATTTACAAAAGCGATATATTTTATATAAAATGCAAGTAAAATGTCTGTTTTGTTTCAAATAACTTCTGGGATAAAATGTGAAAATAAGGTTGGTGAATTATTGTTCCATTACATTAATTATATTTCCATTACACACTATATATATATATATATATATATATATATATATATATATATATATATATATATATATATATATATTTTTATATTTAATTTCACACTAATAAGGGATGTTTAGCATAGACAAAAATGTGTTGAACGTAATACATGTTAATATTTGAATAAAAAAAATTTATGCACTGACATTTTAGTCATTGTCTTCTGTAAATCATAACAAAATTATAATTTTAGAATTTTCTTTTTAAGTTGTAGGGAAGGCTGTTCCCGTGATATTAATCTGATTTAAGTTTTAAAATTGGCCTTGCTGCATTATTGTTCATGTTGTCTTTTATTTTCTCTCATGGGAAACCTGCACACCCTTGGGACATTTTCAGTTAGACCTGTCAAAACTTATTTATAGCAGTCAGGTTGCTTTCCTGAGAGCTTACGTTTTTGTGTAATTTGTGTAGTCCAAAAGCCAAAATCAATTCAGTTCATTCAATAATTTCCTAAATTAATAACTACTGGCACATTAACAGAGTGTGAGAAATTATCTGCCTGAAATGTAGGTACAGTATAACTAATTATTCTAATGTTTTTGTCAGATGACATCAGTTCACCCAAACCCCATCATTTCCTCACGGATCATGCAGTCCATGCACACAATCGCTCTTTCTGCTGCTCAGCACATAGGTAAGTCTTCATAACTGATCGTGCACTAAAAAACATGATGTTTATCTGATCATGTACTAAAATGAACTGTTGTGTTGTAGTTGATCACAAGAGCCAAAGTTTTACAGTGTGGGTTCCCTCAGTACGAGACATCACTCAGGTTTTCCTGAATATGGGGGCGTCATTCATCAGTCTTTTCCCTCTGGATGTCCTGCAGCCCCCTTTTACTGAAGGAGACCTTTTGTGAGTAATTTTTTAAAAAGTTTTTAACCTTTCTATCTTTTATGGTTTTTATTATTTTTTTTATGTTCAGAGTTCCCACACTTTTGGAAACTACTGGAATGTACTTGAATTTCAGACATATGGATTCAAGGCCTGGAAAGTACTTAAAAACAAACATAGGTCCTTAAAAGTGCTTGAATTAAATTTATTTTTGGTGTTATTTCAATAACTGTCATGCTGTTTTTAAAAACAGAATGAAAAAAATGAGAAATTCTTAATTTAAAAATATTACATTTATATCCAAGAACTACGACAAATTTTATTAAGGTTCTTTGAAAGCGACACATTCCAAACATCATCATTACTCTGATATTTTCTGTAAATATTGTGTAAGTGAAATGTTAAGTACAGTAGGAAATTTTATGTCGTATTACAAAGGTGCTTGATTTGAAAATAACGGCCCTTGAATCTGCTGTTTATGAAAGAGTGGAAACCCTGTATGTTATTTATTGTCTTTTTATTATTATAAGTTTTTTTTTTTTTTTACATAAGTCTTGATAATAAAAACAGCTTCTTGATAATTAGGGGTTCAAGCATAGCACTGAAACGCTAATAGAATGTAATTGTAGAAATGTCCAAAGGTCACCATTCTGATTAGGCAGACCTTAAAGACTTACTTTTGTGAACTAGTTCTAGTTTGTTTTGGCCGATTGTAACCAAAGTGGTGTAGTCAGATGCTCTTGAGTCTGAATATTAGTTATAAAGAAAAAGTAAACATTTCATATCACAGTACAGCCAAATGTTTAAAGGGTCCGGAGCCAATTTACAAAAATGTCCATGACTCGAAAATTGGGGTACAACATTTTTGTCCAAGGCAGCACCCATTTCTATGAGGATGTAAGGTCCACCCAAATGGCCCAATGAAGGTGTCCACTGGTGGATGAAGGTTCACTGCGTGTTCGGCCTTTCCAGTGCACAATGTCGTTTTAGTTTAACTTTAACTCATATCTGACTCCAATTTTAATATGAGGTGGTTTAGAATATTAAAATATTTATCTTGCGTTTTATCGGACTCCAATTATAAAACATTAAGAAGATTATATCAATATCTAATTTAGATGAATGTTTGAATCTTTTGTCTTCACTCGTAACTATTACATTTGTTCATTCGGATGCTCATGTCGCTCAGAGGAATCGCCTCGGCCGGTGGCGTCCCTCACGGTCACATTCTCGTCAGTCTTGATTATTAAACAGAGGTAATTGACTAATACTTTAAGATGGCCGCTTCTATGCTTGCTCATTCTAAAGTATTTTTGATTAGTCCCCTTAGATGTACACCCTTGAGTTAAAGGTAATATTATTTCTAATCAGAGGTCAAGGCCATTATTATAAATATAACCAACTACTGTTCTCTATAATAATTTTATAATAATAAAATATAATAATATAATAATAACCAAGTTCATGGTTTGCCATGTACACTTAATTTAGAACAACATTACTTTCAAATAAGGGTCAGGCACCCTGTCAAGGTTAGTTGTGCGACACCTTGTTACTTGTAACTCCTTTTCCACCTAAGTACACTTGAATCAATATCAAGAGTCAGTCGGATCTCTAAATACAATTAGTGTGCCCGATGCTCCATCTCAACTGGACTTTAGTCCGTCTACTGACCTGACGCAGGAAGTGCGGAAACAAGGATACAGCGTTATCTACTAAAATGAATAATTACAGAGTAAGCAGAATACGTTCAAACTTAACAATTTAATAGTCAGGTAAATATGTATTATGTCTATTATTCAGTCAATTCATAAACAATCAATACAAGACATCAAATTCTCAAAGATAGATCTAAGATCAAAAGATGCATACCTGACTTTAAAATATACATAGTATAGAGCATGAGAGCTCCACACTACGGGCTGATCTGGTTACAGAATCTCGCCGAGCTTTTTGACACTTTCCCTTAAATAGTCAAACCAGGAATCTCCTTCAAGGAGGGGTATGTGTGGAACAACAAAAGGCATTTGCATTTAGTGGCATGTTAGATCTGAAGAGGGAACTGCCTACAGGGAACAAATGGTAATTTGAATTGAAACCTCCCTAGGTAAAGGCACACCCTTAGCAGTGGTTCAAAAGATACCTGAAGTTATATATCTATTATTTTGATTGTCTATTTCTGAGGGAATAAGACCATTGTACCAGTCGCACTGAGACATTTCAAATGATATCAAACATGATAGATAAAGTCACTTGGATTGATATAGAACATTCATATTTTGAGATGACCATTCTGTGAGTTAAGATGACCTTTCTGTGAGTTGGGTAAGGGGGAGGAGTAGGGGAAGGGAAGGGAGTGCGGGAGAGAGCTTTTCCCGCATTCTCGCTCCATGGGGTGTGGATGGAGATGTTTGCATTGTCCATGTGGATGCATAAAAGTATCTAAGTTTTCTCAAATCTTACAAGGGTAATGATGCTTCTCAAAAAACACGGACGGCATTGACCAATAAAGTTTCAGCACCTATTAGACTGGGTTTAGAGTCTGATCAGAATGAATCTCGGTGGGTATGTTTGACTAGAGGTCTGTAAGAAATTTTAAAGAAATCGGCCACCAGGAGGGTGAAATGGCATTCTACGTGTAAGAAAGTGACTATATATTGCATAAGGTTTCACCCATGCACATTATAAATTAGGCCTCCTCAATTGCCTCAAGAACCACTGTTGTCCACTGAACCATTTGTTAAATAAGTATAAAAAAAAAAAACCTACCTGTGCAAGTTAATCCTGTTTTTTTTTTTCATTCTAAACATGTTATGCTAGATAATTGTCACAACAAAATGTAACTTTTTCTTTAGAGTACTATATCAGTTGTATTTCACTCCAATCTTCGTGAAATTTGGCATGCACATGTACCATGTCATTGTAGATAATCCTGCAGAAATTTAATGAGATCACCTGTTAATATGTTATAGCGCCTGTAACAGATGAATAATAATTTTTTTCTATGGCAATGTTTTTCTAAAATTGTATTCTCATTATTGATTAAAATTGTTATAGACTTCCTATTTAAAAAATGGGCTTATGGCATTAAGATGCTTGAACATTGTTGATTGCGGCTTGCAGATATTTAGTTAATTCTGTATTTTTAAAGCGTTTGTCTGTGTCGACAGAGAGGATTTCAAGCCGGAAGAAAACAGCCAAGATAGTGTAATATCTGAAACAAAAGATGATGCCACTTTACCAGTGCACAACTTGGACAGTGTTCTCAGTGTAAGCTGAATATTTTAAGAATGTTTTGACATTTATTCGTGGTTGGAGATTTTTAATTTGTTTAATGATGAATTAAGTTCGGAAGTTATTATCAATATTCTTTGTGCCTGTATTTTTGTTCAGTACCTGTCTCTGTGTACTGCGCTGTGTCCGAAAGCGTACACAGATGAGGAGCTGCTCTTGCTACTTGCGGTGGTGTGCAGAATTGGACTGGAGACTCGTTTTCAGTTGCTACCAACTGGACACTTCAGCCTCCTGCTCCAGAATGTGCTCAAAAACATTACACACTGGGATGTACAGGTCAGATACACTGTGTTCCACGTCTACCATAACTCACTCAAAAATGAGCATTCTGTCATCATTTACTGACCCTCATGCAGTTTCAAAAAGTTAATTTCAAAAGGTTTTCAGTCACATGACTGGCATTGTGACCTGTAAAGTTGCCATTTTTTAATAAGCTACAAGTATTTTGATTACACTTTAAAACAAGAAAAACAAATATGTGTGAACAAACACATTTTTTCCATATATGAGTGTTGGGTGATACTTCTTTATTTGATCAATCATTTATTGATTTATCAGTAAATTAAATTTATGCATTTTTCTATTTTTATTTATTTTTTTGCTTTATCGCATGAAATGGAACATGGAGCTGAATCTACTTATGATTCTGAATCTACTTATGATCTATATATTGCCTTGATATTGTTGAAGGCGTTAGATATGGGTGAGATCTTATTATCAATAAATTAAAAATTGTATCCCTTTTATGGGAAATTGCAGGGCACTTCCTATGCTAATTTTTAAAAAACTAGCATACGCTTTTCAATTAAGGAGACATGCAATTCACTATTCTTCAGAATGCAGGCGCGAACAATTCTGCTTAAAAATGTGTCGTGAATTTAGCATAGATTTTTCTTAAGAAGTTTCTTGAATGAAAGATATTGGTGAATGATTCCCATTGTTATTTTGGAACTATACAAATTCATTATAATTTTTTTTTTAATCGGTGAGTCTCATCTTTTATGTTACAAATCAGCTTTTATGTTGAATGGAATGAAATCTAAAAACTAAAACAAAAAACATTGACAGAATTTTTACTATCCATTTAGCGTCAGTTTATCATTTTGTCGCGTTTAGCACAACTTTCTCTCTCTTTTTTTGGAATATGTCTAGATATCTAAAGCTTGCCAGATCTTGACTGATTTGTCAGAAGACCATCACAACCTCAGAAGAATCGTTTCTATTCTGCCTGAGAGCAGTCGTGGAAAGTAAGTGAAATCCTGTATTCAGCTTGTTGACCTTTTATTATAGACCATAAAGATAATCAGGCGAATCAACATTTGCTCTCAGGGCTTTATGTAACAATTATTCATCTGCTGTTTCATCAACAGGCAGTTAAAACGACACTTAAGCGTGTCTATCATCTCAAAGCTTTTGAATCACACCTGCACTTATACTCCCTCAGGCACAGATTTTAAGGTGAGAATAATTCATTCAATATTAGCTGCTTTTTGATGTTGACAATTCAGCTCTAATAAGATGCTTTGTCTTCATCTGTGATGAGTGAAATTATGCAGGTGCATCGTTCACTCGGAGGACCATGCTTTTGTCATTTTTGAAGTAATGATACATGCAGTGGCCACCATAAATGTGTACAAATCTCTCTTTTTTTATATAAATACTTTCAATACAATAAGATATTTGTGTACAGTATACAGTATTGGGCACGTTCCTTTAAAAGAGTAATTAGTTATAGTTACTTCTCACAAATAGTAACTGAGTTACATAATTATAAAAGTAACTAATTATTAGGGAAAGTAACTATTGCGTTACTTAAAAATCTAAATTGTCAAGTGACATTGTACACTAATCTACACTATTTTAATGGTGTTGTACGACAATGTGAGAGACAACGGCAGCATGTCCTTAACTATATATCTATATATTATTTTGTTTAATTCTGTCTGAGTAATAAATGTTTTCGGTGGAGAAAAATTAAGTTTTATTTGCTTTGACGTTTTGGCTTCGTCTTTTCTTTTGGTAGCAGAGCTCACGTTGTCACCCGCGTAGCCACTAATTTTGTGGCGGCATGTGATGATGTGAGATGCTTCATTAGATTAGAATTACTTGCCACCGAATCAGAAGTTGCACGATACATAAACATTCTTGCCTTTCACCTCAACGAGGGAAATGTAGTGCTTATATTTCCAGTTTGCAAAAGCTACCTTTGAACTTGTTGGATTTGCCATCGCTCTGACTCCTGGTCGTTGGTGTGTGCCACTGACTATGCATGTGCTTGTGTGAACTCTGCCTCTGATTGGCAAACGATGGAAATGTACTCTATCTAAGCCAATCATCACGTTCTCAGTTACACCACGTTCACAGACACACCAATCATCATCACTGGTTGGTTATGTACCCCGCCCCAGCCCCGCACACACACACACACACACACACACACACACACACACACACACACACACCCCAGAGAAAGAGAGGTGGTCCTATGGCTGAGAGAGACGCTGCTCACTTGAAAAACGCTTCAGTGTTCTCAATTATAGTAACGTGCATTTTATTGTCAGTAATGGTAATGGTGTTGTAACGGGGAAACGGTAATTCATTTGATTACTCATTACTGAAAAAAGTATTGCTGTTAGTAACGCCGTTTATTTAGCACGGTTATTCCCTTCACTGACAGTATATACATTACATTAGTCAGTACCAAAGCCCAAACTGGAACTATCTAACGAATCTAACAAAATAACTTAAGAAAAGTGTGTACATCTCTATGAATACATTGTAAAAAATGCTGGGTTTCACAAAATTCCTACAAGTTGTCCCAACAAAAGCTGGTGAAATTAACGAAATAATTTTTACAAATGTAAGTGGATTGAACATAAAACAATTAAGTTGTCTCCAAAAAACAGGAATTGTGTTGTTTTAACTCATTTTAAATAAATAGTTTGAACAAGCAGCAAAAGTCATTTTTCAGTGTATGTTAGGAGAAAATATGAAATATAATTGTAATAAAGAGTAAAAAAATCTATTAAATTTAGTTGACATTTTGTAGTAATATTATATATATATATATATATATATATATATATATATATATTTTTTTTTTGCCATACCTCATTTGATTTTAAATGTATCATCTTACTATTCCTAAAGATGTTATGGGACTACACTCTTATTTGAATGAATATAGTACAACTGTTTTGTTTACATGCACTAAATATATATTGTCTATATTTACTGAGAAATTGATAAAAATTCTCATTTTCAAAGAGGGTGTACTCATTTGTGCTGTGTACTGTATATGTAGATATTAATTAATCTTTGTTTCTGGCACTGTATTTTATTACAGCTGTCCGAGCTAAAACCTTTCCTACCTCAAATGCGTCCCTCGTCCCTGCTGAAAGGCCTCCGGTCTTCAAGGGTTAGCGAGGATTGTGACGCCACCCTAGACCAACAAGTGAGCGCAATTCATCTGAGGCCTGAGAGCTATTGGATCATTAAGTTTTTAATATCCAAGAGTGATATAGTAAAACCACTTAGAGCTTAATAAGCTGATAAACGATCTTCTTTCATACAGGCATATTACCTCTGCTACAGCCTTTTGACTTTGACGAATGAAGCCTCCAATTTTGAGTTCCTACCCTCAGCCCAGAGAGTAAGTGTTCAATTTCTGTGCTTATATAATGTTATATTAAAGGAGGGAATCTTCAGTTTGATTCAATTTCAGGGAGTCACAATCTGATTCCAAGAGATTTCCTAATGTATCTTCATTTTCATTATCATGCTTTTTTTTATGTCTGGTCCTACATATGTTTTTTTTTTTCAATCCAGTGAAATTAGGGCTGGACGATATTGTAAAAACTGACATTGCAATATTTGAAATATGAATATACTGTAATTTCACAAGATGACTTCTTACTCTATTTGGAAACAAATTATAAGCATAAAATAATAAAATATAACAAAGATACAAATTAAATAAACAGTGCTTTATGGTTTTCTGGAGAGTCTAACGATATAGATACAAAAATAATTACATGTAAAATAACACTTTATACAGTAGTGAACATTTGAAGTGGTTCCATTCTTTCATCAAAGTTGTCCTAAAACTATTCAACAACATCCATTTGTGTCTAAAGATAATTTTGAAAAACATTTTTGATCTGCCTCAAATGTTGACTACTAAAGTCTTAAATACAATTAATCTTTGCTAATTGTTTGTTTACAAATTGTATCATTTCTAGTGCCCAAATGGTTTAAATTCGCTTAAAAATTTAACATAATCACATACCTTAAATAATTCTTCACTCTTTTAGGGTGAAACTTTATTCTGAACTGTGCTTTCTGGTTATTGCAATATCGATGCTGAAACAATATATTGTGCAGCCCTAAATGGACTAGTTAATAATGTTTTGAAAAGTCAGATTATGATTTTCTGTGGATTGATCCAGATGAGTTGTGATGCTCTGTGAATAGATTTAATAGTGCGGTCATTAAGGATCAGTGTTCACATGAATCACAGAGAGACCCTGTCTGTGGACACTGCCCCACTCTGTCCTCTGTTACCACTCTCACCCTCAGGGACCAATTATGAACATTACTAATTTTACTGCAATAAGAGAAAGCAGTCTTTGAGTAGGAGGATTTTACTGGGCAGAAGGGTGATGCCTTTTTTTCTAGGTCTTAAATATGATCAGTGTCATTAATTATTCTTCTGATGATATTCTTAATACAGTTTATGTCAGTATTTGAAGTTTTTCCTGTTAATTTATCACACAAAAATACCATCGGATGGAAATGCTAACATATGCATTTCAGTATGTGTGTATATTAAGGCCAATTCAAACTGCACATGCAAACGAAAACAAAGACCAACAAACAAGTCTGACGGAAGTTGTTGGATTTGCCGTTTGTTGCAGTTGATCAGAGTTTTTTTTCATCCAAACAAACATGCGAACAACAAAAGAACTTCTGAGGGGGCAGTACGATATTGGAAAAATCTAACATTGCGATATTTTGTTTTGCTGTGATCTATATTGCGATATGAATATTATTTTACAAGTTGATTTGAATAACTCTGTTTGGAAAGATTTCATTAATTTAAATCAACTTGGATGATCAAGTCTTTTTCTATGCAGTGCATCTGCATAAAATATAATAATTTGCCAGCATTTATAAATACGACAGAGCAAAAATAAAAGTTAGATAAACAATGCTTTATGGTTTTCTGGGGAGTCTAACAGTATTCAAGAACAGAAATTGAACAATCAAACATAAAATGATATGATCATCATTGTATAAATAATTTAATTCTTTTAATCTTTAATAAATAGTCTAATCCTGCGATGTGATTTTGCTGATACACACGTTGCGATATCGATGTCCATACGATATATTGTTATTTAACCCTATTTCTGAGCAGTGTGAATGTTCTAAATACAACAGCCAACTTGTTTGTTTGTATTTGTTGCCGTTTGTCTGTGCGGTGTGAATATAAATTCCTTTTGTGCAAAAACAACAAAATGTAACATTTATTTGGTTAAATTCCTTCTCAGAACTGTCTCGGTTGTTTTCCCAAACATCAGACATCTGCCTTTGAACGCAAGATAGCATTAGAGCATTTGTTACTGCATGTGTCGACAATGCTTTGAGGTGCAAAAAGGTTCATGTCATGTAATATGTCGATCAAAAATACAGTAGCTGAAGAGGTTTCCTCAGTTGCAGATACTTCGTTTACTAACCTTTTACAGCAAATGAAGAATTGTTCCCTTAAACACTAAAACACTTTATTTACAGATTATTTATACTGTATCCATTTTTTAACTTTGGGAAACATTGCTTTTGTTGGTTAGATTAAGATTGTTTAAAAGTTAAATGCAGTAAAATGGTTAACTGAAGAGTTCATCCACATTAGCGCAAAGAAAAATGATGTATGGTCATTATGATAAAATAAACCTGACGGTTTGTCAGTGCCAATACCCTAGTGGTTAAGTGCATTGACACATAGCACTGAGGTGGTCACGGAGACCCAAGTTCGATTCCTGGCTCGAGGTCCTTTGCTGATCATTTCCCTCTTTGTGCTCCACACGATTTCCTGTTAATACTCTCCACAGTCCAAACCATTAAAGGTTTTAAAAAAATTATGATAAAAACTACTGTTTAAAAATGTGTTGAAAAAAATCTCTCCATTTTGTCTTCATCTGTATACGAATAATAAACAGCTAGATTGTCACAAACATTTTAGTAAAACAGTTTAGAATGTGAAACAATTGACACACGGGGACTTCTGTGAACAATGATAAAAGCAAATCATTAATTCTTCAAGCTTAGACTCAGACTTGCCAATTCCTAATGGTGTTGGCACAATAAAAGCCCACTACACCGGGGGACTAATTTATTCTCGGAGTATTGTATGACTAAAGGCATGTCTAATTAGGCATTAGTCTTTATTTTGTCAGTTTTGTTTTATTACCTAATTGGACTAACTTTAGCCTCTTTTTTCACTGCCAGAACGATCTGCGGTGTCTTTCTTCTCTGCTGGAGAAGCACATTAAGTGTGACATAAGGGAGAGCGAGAAAATGCTGTACAGGAGCAAGGTGAAGAGCTGCTTCTGCGAAAAAATCCATCATTCGGCTGATATCAAAGGCTTTCAGATGTTTATTGACAGTCTTTTTGTCTTTTGCTCTGCAGGTGAAAGACTTTGTTGCAAGAATATACACCAAGTGGCAGGTTCTTCTCACTAGGACGAGACCTCAAGAGGTAAAGTATAAACAAACAGTCGGCTGATGCAGATGAAAGTTGTTTAGCTGACAGTCAAGGACACGTTTTGCGTCTTTAGATTAGAAGCAGCATGAGTCTGTTGCAGTCATATTCTACAGTGCATCTGCAGCTAAAAAAGAGACCATTAGGATTGAAACCTCACATGTAAAACTTAAACCATCCAAACTTGGATTGCTATACACTTACCTGCCACTTTATTAAGAACTGCTTTAATTGTTAGTGGGATAAAATCAATAAGATGCTAAAAACATTCTGGTCCTTATTAACATTACAGCATATCAAAACACATGCCTAAATGCATATGCCATAACAATTCATTGAGTTGCACTACTTCATAATAATTCATTGAGTTGCACTACTGCTATTTCCTGAGGCTGATTAGATATTTGAGATAACATGCAGTTGAGCAGGTCATAAATTGGCCTCACTGGAAAAAAGAAAGTTTTTCTTACTTTTAATATCTAAAAATTCTTAAATCAAGAAACATTTTTTCGACAAGCAAAAAAATAAAATCTTGTTTTCAGAAGTCAAAATTAAGTAAGTTTTTTCTTAAAATAAGTAAAATAATCTGCCAATGGTAATCTGCCTTCGTGCAAGATTAAAAAACAAGATTTCAATCACTTGTGAAACATGTCATCCAAACATGATTGCTATACACATACCGGCCACTTTATTAAGAACTGCTAAGTGCTGAAAAGAACAAAGTGCTAAAAACATTCTGGTCCTTATTGACATTACCGCATAACAAAACGCATTTACTGCACATCCATGATGTAAATATCATGTTCCAGCACATCCCAAAGGTGATTTTGGGGGTAAATGTAGTGAACTCACTGTCATATTTAAGAAACCAGTTTGAGATTATTTGAAAACTGCTGCTAAAGTGTTTTTTTTTTCTTTTGCACTATCCTTTAGAAGCTCTTGGCTATATGTGAGAATCTCAACAGATTATCAGTTTCTGAAATGCTCATGCCATTCTGGTGCCAATAACCAAAGTCTCTTAAATCACCTTCTCTCCCCATTCTGATGTTTTTTGAACTTAACCACGTCTACATGCCCAAATGCACATGCCATAATAATTCATTGAGTTGCACTACTTCGTAATAATTCATTGAGTTGCACTACTTCGTAATAATTCATTGAGTTGCACTACTGCTATCTCTTGAGGCTGATTAGATATTTGAGATAACACGCAATTGAGCAGGTCATAAATTGGCCTCACTGGAAAAAAAGGGTTTTGTTACTTTTATATCTACTTTTAATATCTAAAACTTCTTAAATCAAGAAACAAGCAAAAACATTAAATCTTGTTTTCAGAAGTCAAAATTAAGTGATTTTTTACTTAAAATAATCTGTCAAATAATCTGCCAATGGGGTAAGCAAAATAATTGTTGTTTTTTTGCTTACCCCATTGGCAGATTATTTTGCTTGTTTTAAGGAAAACTCACTTAATTTTGACATTTTATTTCTGAAAACAAGACAATATTTTATTCTTGTCTAGAAAATTCCTTGATTTAAGAATTTTTTTTATATTTGGGCTAGACACAGGACAAAAACTCTAAGTAAGAAAAGCATTTTTTCTGTGTTTTTTTAAGAGTGTTTTATTTTTGTGAAGTATGAACAACTAGCCAAAAGCCAGATAAAAACACTATTTTCTTAGAATACAGTATATATTTTTTTGTATAAGAGTGAAATCTGTTATTCACTGAAAATGTGTAGGCCATTAATTAATCGCAGAAAATATCTAAGTGGTTTATTCACTTCATTTTTTTTATTTATTGCCACATTTTTCATGAACATTAGCTAGAGCTAATGTCAAGATATTAAGTGAAATTATTTACTGTCACGATTTCAGAAGACCTAGGGGGGCATTCACACAGAACATGTTTTAAAATTCCACTGTGTTGCTTTTTTATAGCTTTTTTTGTGCGTGGACTGTTGCATACACATTTTTTGCAGCACCTACGAATGACAGGTTTGTAAAAACGCAGAGCTTGAAAGTATTTAAACTTTTAAAAAATGTCTCTAGACCTCATTTTTCATTCTGCTTTTTTGTCTTGCCTTATTAACGAATGAACTTGTGCTGTGTGAATAGCTTTTTTAAAAGGATATAGTATATCCAAAAATTTCAAATAGGTCATTATTTACTCATCCTGGGGTTGTTCCAATGCTGAATACCCTTCTTTCTTTTTCAAACTACAACAAGTAAAGAAAAAAATGCTTGCGAAGTCAAGGTCAAAAACCTAGGTGCCGTTTATAATAATGCATTTTCCTTTTTAATACGTTTATGGTTACGACTGGCTTCAACACTACTCTACACACACCACACTACCCATGAGTGTTTTGAAAATGCTAAATACCCTGGTGTTCAGTTTCTGTGTAGACAAACTGTAACAAACTTTTGATATCGCTCTCTGACTGGTCTTCTGGACAACTGCGTATCTCTCCCTGATTCGTCAAGCCAGTCTCATATGACCATTACACAATCAGTAGATTTCAAGTAGGGATGGCGGCAAAATATGTGGATGTCCAGTGAGCTTGAGTGGTCATGTGTCTTACGTTTTGGTGTGTATAGTGTGGGCGAAGATTGTTTTTCAGAAACACGGCAAAAACGGCAGTCTGGATGGTTTTAAATCGAAAACACATTAGTGTAAATGGCACTATAGGGTCACGGTCAGGATTTTTATTAAAAAGTATATTTCGGTTTGTTTAATATCAAATCCTATTATAAATCAACAGAACACTTGGAGTTTAAGACATGTCACGAGATCATTATTGAACCTTTTACGTCATTAAAGCTTAAAACTTGTTGCTTTTTTGTTTCACATTTTCTGGTAAATGGAGAAATGTTGTGTAAAAAGAAAGAAGGGCTAATGGCAATGGAATGATAACTTAAATCTTCAGTTCTAGATGAACACATTTTTTTCTTTTACATTTACAGGGGTGGATGTTAAAAATGATTTTTGGGGGGGCATGAAAATGATAAGGGGTGGCAACACTGAAGCGCAAGCATCATTGCATAGTTTTTGTGGATTCATTCAATGCTATACTGTTCATATACTTGATAACTTTGCTGTTTAATTGTAACTTATCAAGCCACCACATCAAAAAAACACTAAGAAAATGTTATGTAGGCTTAATCGATAGTTGTATTTGTATTATTAAATCCTAATACAACATTTTTTATAAAGTATGACAATAATTGACAAGGTTCCCACTCTAAGCCAATTGTGAAATACCCTGACTTTCACTTATTAAAAAGCTGAATTTCCATGACCTATAATGATCAGAAAAATAGTCAGCTGTTGTGTTGAGCTCTGAAAAGAAAGTATTTTAAATCCATCCATTTGCAAGCTTTATTTACTTCACAGACATTTTAGTACAAAACTATGTTAACTAACAAAACTATCACAGCTGGTTAGGACAAGTAATGAATAGCATAGAAAACACATCTTTTTTTGCATCTTGTCATCTGTCGCATCAGGGCTAAAGTTTAAAACAATGCTGGACTTGAATTTAGATTTAATTGAGTTTCAAGATTGTCAGTTTTCAGTAATAATACAACATTGTTTAAAATATTAAATGACAATTCTTTTTTGAGTTTAAATACATGACTTAAAACTGGTTGCAGAGACTAATAATTTGTCAAGGAGATGAAGCTCCTGCTGGCTTCATACACTGTATGGAAATATTTATATACGTTTTTTCAATTGTGCTATATATAAATAGCTACAGATAAAATAATTATATATGACGTTTATACCTGTAAATAATGACTATATCTGACAACATGGAGAATCTCTCCCTCATTAGCATAGACAGCCCTGAGTGAGAAGCAACCATCCGCCATTAGAGTTTTGAATCTGCTGCGTAGCTCCTCCCTCTTTTGAAAAGAGTGCTGGGAGCACAATCTCATTTGAATTGCCTAAAAAGGGTGGTTTCAAAAAGTTATAAAAAACATTGTGGGGTATTTTGAGCTGGAATTTCACATACACACTATAGGGTAGGGACATCAAGACAGTTATTTTACGTCTTGTAAAAAGGGGCATAATAGGTCCCCTTTAAGCTGAATATTAGCATCTTGAAAAATATCTAGTAAGTTATTAAGTACTGTCATCATGGCAAAGATAAAAGAAATCAGTTATTAGAAATTAGTTATTAAAACTGTTATGTTTATAAATGTGTTGGGAAAAAACGTCCCTCTGTTAAACAGAACTTGAGGAAAATATAAAAGAGAGAAAATTTAACAGAAGGGCTAAGAATTCTAACTTCAACTCTATATTTACCAGTGCTAGGGTGCCACCCCGGTAGATCCACGCCTGCATGTTTATTAAGTTTTCATTCGTGTTCTGTAAAAGAAATACCACACTGGTTTAGAATGACACAAGGGTGAGTAAATGTTCAGGGTATTCACTTTTGTGTGAAACATGGCTTCTTGTTTAATACACAGGGTATGCTGTATGATTACTGGAAGCCTCCACCAGAAGATGAGCTGCCCAGCAGTCCTCAAGACCAGACCTGCATCAAAGCAAAAGACCCTCAGGAGAGTCCAGAAGAAGCTCAGACCGCAGCGTGGAGCAGTTCAGAGTCTGAGGAAGATGACCAGAGCAAAGAGGAAGAGGAGGAGGACTGGCTGAAAGAGCCAGAGGATCCTCAACCTCTGGAAAACCAGGAGAAGATGGTACAAAACGCTGAAGATGGTCTAGAGGACATCAGTGACGCTGAAGAGAAAAGTGACGTGCCAAAACAACAGCTTGAGGAGTTCGATATCGCTGGAGCTTTGGAGGACATATCTGAAGAAGAGCTGTTTGAGGATGACGAAGAGCTCCTAAATGAGGAGGAGGAGCTTCTTAAAGATGAAGAAGACAGAAAGCACAGGCCTGTGAAAGAGGCATCAGAGGAGATCGAGGACTTGTTAGCCAAACATAAAGACACATTAGAGATGAAGGATGGGATGTGTTTGGATACATTCATTTAACATTCTCAGGTCATTTTGAGACAATTTTACACAGCACCTTTGATACCATTTATGCATAATATGCACATTATGTAAGGTTTTTGTGCGTTTGTGTATTGTTATAGTCTTTGGGTAACACACGTGATGCTTGTTTACGTCTTGTTTATAATATATGTAATTTACCTGTTGTCCTTAATTTCTTTTAAAAAACATTCCTCTCTTTTAAGATGTCTTATTGAGGGTTCAGTTTTCTTAAAGCAATATATTATACATACATTTAAATAATTAGAACTTCTAACCATTTTTGAAGGGGTTAATGTGCATGCACTGGTCATTTTCAGGATCTGTTCTATATGCTGCTGTCTAATATATTACTTTTTTTATTTTACCAAAAATATACACGTTTAACCAAACAACATTAATTTAACAGCAAAAATGTAATGCAAATAACGCATTAAGCAAGGGCTTAAATCGTATCAATTTTCAGCTTTTGTTGATGTTTAAGCATCCCGGCAGGCCTGAGTAAAGAGTAAATGTAGTTTTATTATTTTGTTGTTAGCATTAGCAATCAATTCTTCAAAAAAAAAAGGAAGAAAATTAAAATAATGTAATATTTTTCGTGCAGACATAAAATATATTCTGTTTATACATTTTTTTTAAAATCCTTTGTTTATTTTTTTAGTAAAAAATAAATACTTGTTCTGATAAAAAGGTGTGTGTGTGTGTGTGTGTTTGTGTGTGCGTGTGTGTGTTTGCATATCCAATACAGCAGATCAGCAGCCTGCTCTTACAAGTGTTTACATCACAGTCTTGCATTGTTCATCTCTTCCAAATGGTGGTGGTAACGGAGCAAAATGTGATTTTGAAGAGCAGCCGTGCCTCTTACATGCATAATCACAATTGCGTTTTGTAGTGAGCACCAGTCCATCATGTTCTCCGCTTCATCTTCAGCATTCAACGTATTCAACACGGTGAAAAGATTGCATGTCTTAACAGTGCTCTCTGTTTAGCACGATAGCTGTGTAAGTGTTGTTTTTTCTTCAATAGATAGTGAAGGAATGCGGTAGCCCAAATATTTCCCAGGAGCCCAGATGTTTTTTTTTTTTCTCTCAATAACGGTGTTTGCTGTTTGAGCGATGGAGAAGTGGCGCAGGAGGGCGGACAGTGGCTTTACCTGTGACGAGGCTCAACACGCGCGCGCGCACACACACGCAGCGCGGCGGAGCTGAGCTGAGCGACTATCACTGTCAGCCGAGTTCATAACCACACTCTTCTGGCTCTCCTTACATGGCTTTACACTGACTACTAGCACGACTTTAAAGCGTTTTTGGATCATTTGTGACGTAAGGCATTTGTGTAAGTAGACCACTTTGATACTGTACTCGTTTTGTTGTCGTGCACGTCTGTACTGTAAAATTAATATATTGTGAGTTCTTTATGCCAGTTCATTATAAGCACGTCTTATTTACATACTGTTGAGTGAATCCTACATCGTGTACACGACACGAACAAGCAGAAAATTCTCATTTTTAATTTTCGCTCAGGTGTATGGCAAGCCGTCTTTTCAGGCAATCCATCAAAAGATCGGTGTTTTTTTTTTTTGTAACTAAACTTTTTTAATCGCTGGAAAACAAACTGTCTCCTTTTCTGTTTCATTGGCATCTAAATAAATTAGTCTATTTCTGTCACAGTACAAAAAAGGTTTTCTTTTTTACATTTGCTAGCATAAACTAACAAGGAAAAACACTTCAAATGCATTTCTTAATTATGTTAATTCTATAACATTTAACAATACATACAAATCTAAAGTTGTATATTATTTTGTGTATTACTTCATGGAGCTATTTTTATTAATTAATGCTAACAAAGATGAATAGATATTACAAATGTATAAGTAATTGTTAGTTAATGTTAGGGGATACAGAAACAAATGTGTCAACAGTATCCCAATACTTTCTTTTTACTGGTGACATAAATTCTTTTTCTTTTGCTTTTGTACCTATCCAAATATGCTTTCTGTATATCTTAGTACTAATTAAAGATTCAAGTAGCATGCTGAAAAGTTGTTAAATAGCTATAATACACGGACAAAAAACGGACTTTTAAAGTATAATTTAAAAGTATAATTTAAAATATGTGTAACACCAGTAAAAAAAATATAATTAATCAAAATTCTGTGATAACAGCACAGTACATTGTGCCTTATTTAAGTGGAGGGTATTAATAAAGTACTAACAAATGTACCAGTGATTTATTGGAAAACAATTAAGCAATTAATCAGTTAAGGATAATTGAAACTAACCTAAACATTTACTACTAGTAAATCTAGAATGGATCTCTCCAACAGTTAAAATAATTAAAATAATCAGTATGTGAACCACAGAGCTCATAAATTCTGTAATTTTTTATTTTCGCTTATTATTTGTGATATTTATTGTGATTTGTTAATATTAAGATGGTAACTAAAGGCAAAGTAATGAGTACTACAAGTATCTAACAAATACGTATAGAAACATTGAAACAGGAACCAACAACATTTTGGAAAATATTCTATCAGGAAGTAAATATTTACTCTAGTAACCTAAAAATAGATGCTAGTTAATTATAGGCAATACACGTGAGATAGGCTTGCCATACAATGTATAATATTTCCTTGCTGTCAAAGAGCAGTTCATTAGAAGTTAACCATTAAACAGTGTAAAAGGGCATTTGACAGACAGATACTTCAGTCTATTTGATGCGTGATGTAAAAGAGTGTCAGAAATACTGTGGACACGTCTGTTTATAATCCCATTAATGCACAGGGTATTAGTCACCTGACAGTGAGAATATACAGGGCAGTTTTTTTTCTGGCGCAAACACATTTAACTGTCCAAGTATAGACGACATCTGGGAGAGGAAAATTTCTGAGTGACATGCCAGTAACAGAAAGTACCTGCCAGGAATAAAACTCAAACTGAAATGTCTAATAATTGCTCCTTAAAATATATAGTTCGACCAAAAAATGAATATTCTGTCATGATTTACTCTCCCACTATGTGTTTCAAAGCTGTTTGAATTTGGTCTGTTGAACACAAAAGAAGATATTTGGGAGAACGTTCAAAACTGGTAACCATTGACTTCCATTGTGTTTGTTTTTCCTACTGTGGAAGTCAGTAGTTGCAGGTTTCTAACAATCTTCAAAATATCTTTTTTCGTGTGTTCAACAGAAAATAAAGAAAGTCATAAAGGTTTGGAACTGCTTGAGGGTGTGAGTACGTGAGAATTGTGAGTACGTTTTCATTTTTGGGTGAACTGTCCCTTTAAATGTGTCGAATAACCGATATTAGCTTTGCTGGATCTTATGCTCTTATACATGTTAAAATGATAAATTACTTAGCCAGCAGGAAACCTTGATGTCAAAACAACATTAAGTTGACATCATGCATGACCTCAAAGAATACGTTAAAAAATGCTAACCGATTTTGATGTCAAAACCTTGACGTCCATTTGATGCCGTTCTGATATTAAGGTAGTCAATTGACATCAAATTGATTCACGTTATTGATGTGTTTTTTGATGTCGTTTTGACTCCAAGGTGCCTGCTGGGTAATAATATACACACTCTCAAACACAAATTTGTGTTATTTTATTTTGAAATTATGCAAACACCAACAATAGAACGTAGACGATTCGCATATAACAGTGAGCATAAACAAATACATGTAGTAAACAAAATACAGAAATACAGGACGATGTTAAATAATAATATTAATAATAATAATGCCAACAAGCACAACAATAGTAAAAAGGATAAACTAAAGAATTAATGACAGAGATATCCTAAAACAAATAATATACAGTTGCAGTCAATATTATTAGCCCTCCTGTGAATTTTTTTTTTCTTTTTCAAATATTTCCCAAATTATGTTTAACAATAATATTTTTTCTTCTGGAGAAAGTCTTATTTGTTTTATTTTGGCTAGAATAAAAGCAGTTTTTAATAATAATACTAAAAAAATTAAGGTCAATATTATTAGCAATATTTTCAGATTTTCTTTTTCTTAACAAACTATCATTATACAATGATTTGCCTAATTACTCTAACTTGCCTAGTTAACCTATTTAACCTAGTTAAGCCTTTAAATAGTACTTTAAGCTGAGTACTAGTATCTTGAAAAATATCTAGTAAAATATTATGTACTGTCACCATAGCAAAGAAAAGAGAAATCAGTTATTAGAAATGAGTTATTAAAACGATTATGTTTAGAAACGTGTTGAAAAAATATTCTTTCCACTAAACATAAATTGGGGAAAAAATACACAGGGGGGCTAATAATTCAGGAGGGCTAATAATTCTGAATTCAAGTGTATATAAAAACAAATTCTACACCAAAAAGAGCAATAAACTATAGATGTATTAAAGGTTAAGTAAGGGTAATATTAGGCATCAGCAAAGTTTAACGCTATTCTAATGCTGGGTCACTTTCCGTATCAGATCCATTTTGAATACTGAAAAGGCTGAGATGAGTTAAATCTGCGTGTTTTACTGTTACATGTGTCTTTAAACAGAATTGGGAGCAGATACAGAGCTACAATTTCAGCTGTGTATAGAAAAACCTTTGTTACGTTTTACTGCCGTATGATTCTTCTTCTCTATTTACTGCTTTTATACTTCAGCATTCATTCTCGTCTGAAAAAGAGACAGTCCCTCATGTGATCCAGTATCCGGTCAATGACCCAGTGTACAATCAGACACTGTCATTGCTTATCCCTCAAGGTTCCATGCGTGCAAGAATAAAAATTTTTTTTGTGAAAGACGGCTTTCATAATTGTGCAATTCTTATTCATAAACCGAACATCGATTTAGTTATTATACTGATGTCTTAAGCTGGCCTAATTGGTCTGCCGTCCTTTATGAAATTTATTGCCTTGTGGTAAAATATTGATGGATCATGTTTCATTGATGATGAATCTGATGGTGGGTGTGCTGTTGAATTTCTGTGGACGATTATCTGTCTGCTTTGTTTAGGCACAGTTCATCGATGTTCAGATTGTGAATTAGTCAAAAAAAAATTTGTTATGGTTCATCTTCATTGAGTAGATTTTGCTGGACTGGAATGCTTGATGTATGGTATCATTCAGTGTTTGTGCGTAAATCATTGAGAGTTGAGAGTGCACATATTCTTCTTTTCACATACTCTCGTTGAGAGTGCACCTTTATTGGTGCATCAGTGTGATCGAGTCACTCATGCTTCCTGAACGACTACATCATGTCTTATTACTAATTAAAGAGACACTGTTTAAAGGTTCAAGCATCGTTCAGAAAAGTTGTTACATATACAGACAAAAAAAGGAGTAAATGTTTACTAAATCATTAAATTTACCTTGATTACAACTCTCATTCCTCATTCTTTACTATTGAGATGATTATTTGCTTCGTCCAGATGAGAAATGTAGTTTGTGTATCACTTTTTTTCCTCTTATAGGTTTACAAGTACTTGCTTTATATGGGAATAGTTCACCCACGAATGAAAATAATTTTCCTTTTTCAAAAAAATAATTTACTCAGTCTCCACCTTTTTCAAATCTGTTTGATTTCCTTATTTCTGTTAAGATATACTGGATTTAATGTTGGAAAAAACAACCACTGACTTTCATAATATATATATTTTTTCTACTATGGATGTCAATGGTTGCTTTTTGTCCAACATTCTTCAGAATATCTTGTTTTGTGTTCAACAGAAAAAAAAAAGAAATTTATAAAAGTTTAGAATGACTTGAGTGTAAGTAAATGGTGAGTAAATGTCATTTTTTTGGGGTGAACTGCACTTCAAAGATCATCAAGAACTTTACTACACGTTTCACTACACATCATCAAGAACTTTACTACATACCACTTTACTACGCATTTTCATGTGCTTAATTTATTTGCACTGAACTATTTTATTCATTCATTCAATTATTTTTCTTCGGCTTAGTCCTTTTATTAATCAGGGATCGCCACAGGGGAATGAACAGCATATGTTTTACACAGTGGATACCCTTCCAGCTGAAACCCAGTACTGGGAAACATCCATACACCCTCATTCACACACTACCGGCAATTTAGTTTATTCAATTCACCTAAAGCGCATGTCTTTGGACTGTGGGGGAAACCGGAGCACCGCGAGGAAACCCACACCAACACGGGGAGAACATGCAAACTCCACACAGAAATGCCAACTGACCCATCTGGGACTCGAACCAGCGACCTTCTGACTGTGAGGTGACAGTGCTAACCACTGAGCCACCGTGTCGCCCTAAACTATTTTTACATTTATTAATTACAAGTCACTAACCAAATGTAAGAAATCATGACACTGAACATAACTGTACTATTAGTGAAATGTTAATGAATGAATTACAATCATAAAACCATTTAATATGTTACATTATGAACATAAACACTAAAAAAAGAGCTAATTGACAGTTGCCTGTAGCTTTTGATTTAGTGCATTATTGGGACCTTAACATTTGATGCGATTCAGTTTAACAAATGACTTTTCCCACATTTAGGCATTTTACAGTGGATTAAACCAAAACATTTATAGCAGATTTAGTTTCGACAGTTGTTGGAAATTTCAGAACCCAAGCCAGGAAACTCCATCAAGCAGAATTCTTTATTGAGAACGTGTTGGTTGTTCTGCAGTCAAACAGTCATCTTCAAGAAGTTCACAAGACAGAGTTGTCCAGTTTGTAATATGTTTTAAGGGGGCAGAGTTTATAGGTGGAGAAAAATTCAATTCAATTCAATTCTTTATTTCTATAGCGCTTTTAGATGTAGATTGTGTCAAAGCAGCTTAACATAGAAGTTCTAGTAAATTGAAACTGTGTCAGTCCAGCTTTTAGAGTTGAAAGCTGGACTGACAAATCTAACAAATCTACTGACAAAGCATGCAAATCATGTAGATTGGTGAAAGAACCTGTCCAGACACTGACCAGACGAGTTTCACCTGCCCAAATCTAATCAACAAAGGAGTTTTTTCTGCCTGAATGGATCCACAAAGAAAAAGGCACAGTCGTTGAGACCCTGTTTGCATTACTTTGGGATATTAACGACTCTAGTTAATATCTCAAAGTTATGAGTGAATCGCTAACGGTAGACTCATTTGAACCGGTGAGTGTGTTAACTGGACACTCACTCTGGGTTAGTTCCATTCTGGAGACTCACTCTGTCCAGATCATTTGAATCAGTGATTTGTTAACTAGAGACTCTGTCTGATTGGATCATTTGAATCAGTGAGTCTTTAACTGGACACTCTTTCAGACAAGATCATTTGAACCAGTGAGTTGTTAATTAGAGACTCTTTCTTGCCTGGATTATTTGAACCAGTGAGTCGTTAACTGGAAACTCACTCTGTCCAGATCATTTGAATCAGTGAATCATTTACTGCAGACTCACACTGATCAGATTTTGATCGGATTGTATTTGAATCACTTTAAGTTTTTTTAATCGTATATAAATGCAAAGGAGGGCATCACGGTGGCACAGTGGGTAGCATGATCGCCTCACAGCAAGAAGGTTGCTGGTTCAAGCCCCGGCTGAGTCAGTTGGCATTTCTGTGTGAAGTTTGCATGTTCTCCCTGTGTTCAAGTGGGTTTTCTCCGGGTGCTCCGGTTTCCCCCACAGTCCAAAGACATGCACGATAGGTGAATTGAATAAGCTAAATTGGCCGTGTCTATGTGTGTGAATGCAGGAGTGTGTGGGTGTTTCCCAGTGTTGGGTTGCGGCTGGAAGGGCATCCGCTGTGTAAAACATATGCTGGATAAGTTGGCGGTTCATTCCTCTGTGGCGACCCCTGATTAATAAAGTGACTAAGCCGAAAAGAAAATGAATAAATGCAAAGGAATAGTGATGATTTGACATAAATATACGCCCATAAATTTTTATTCTGCCATCATTTATTTACTCAACCTCCATTTGCTCCAAACCTGTATTAGTTTTATTCTTCTATTGAACACAAAGCAAGCTATATTGAAGAGTGCTGGAAAAAAAACAGCCATTGACTTGCATAGTATTTTGTGTTCATACTATGGATGTCAATGGCTGCTTTTTCCCCAACGTTCTTCAGAATATCTTGCTTTGTGTTCAACAGAAAAAAGAAATGCATAAAAGTTTAAAACCACTTAATTGTGAGTAAACAGTGAGGAATTACTCACTCAATTTGTGGGTGAACTATCCCTTTAAATGCACATGTAAATGAGCTCCGTCTGACTGACAGCTAAAGGGTCTCAACAGAGACAGAGGTGTTGTTTTTTTTCTCTGCAGCTGCTCATTTCTTGATTCAGATTCATACACTCTGCTGTACAGCTCCAGACTTTGCTTTAAATGAACCCGCAGCTGATCTCCTATTGTGTTGAATTGGCTTGCGTGAAAGCAGTGTGTGTGTGACTGATGTCTGTGATGTGAATCTGCTGATCTGGAGCTGTCGCTGCGGACGCCTATTGATATGCTTTCATTTGTTTTCTTATGGCGTGAGAGCTAAGAGCTTTTCTACTGTGAAGATTTGTCTCCTCGCGTGTCTGAGCTATTCTTTCTTTCTTTATTGCGCTCATTCTCTCTTGGACATCTGAATTGGCTGAATAATAATAATGCTGCTGATGGTTGTGTAGTTATAATCCTATAATGGATTTCTTTCATAAACCTCTTAAAGTGGATTCTGGGATTGGACTGAACTGTTATTCAATCCGTACTGTTCTCTGTGCAGCTTGGAAGAAAATGTATTTGATTCCTGAACGTTGCAGTGATATTTAATACCACATACAGTACTCTCAGTTTTGCTAAGGCTTTGTTGACTGTCTTTTGAGGGCATTTCTCAAAGCATGTTTAAGAGATTTGTAGTAATTTAAATTGATGATTGAATTTAATAAAATGAATTAAGCAATATTTTAAAAAGTAATTCAGTAATCTCACGTCATACATATAAATCTGATTGAATTTTGAAAGCAAACAATGTTTTAGGATTTTGAAACATTGAATAGAAAACTTTTATTTTATAAAAAACTGAAATGATTTGCACTATGAATTATTATATTTATATTTTATTATATTATATAGTGTTTAAACCAGGGGTTCTCAAACTCGGTTCTGGAGGGCCAGTGTCCTGCAGATTTTAGATCCAACTTGCCTCAACACATCAGCAAGGATGTTTCTAGAAAGCCTAGTAAGAGCTTGATTAGCTAGCCCAGGTGTGTCTGATTGGGGTTGTAACTAAACTTTGCAGGACACCGACCCTCCAGGACCAAGTTTGAGGACCCCTGGTTTAAACTAATATATTATTTACATAATGTATGTAATATTATGTAAGTAATGTAATATAAAGCTATATAAAGAAATATACAAACAAGATACCATTTTGGGATAAGAACTTTTATAATATAAAGCCAATAACGGATCATTTGCAATATTTTGAGTCACTAATCAAATTATTATTTTTTATATTAAACTTATAAAATCAAGACTATTTAATGTAACTAATAATAACGACCTAACTAATAAGTAACAATAAATTATAATGCGATGTTTAAATTATTTACTACTCTATATTATGTTTATAATATAATATAATATAATATAATATAATATAATATAATATAATATAATATAATATAATATAATATAATCATTTGTTTATAATATATTATTTCACAGCTGTCTGGAATACTTGATTCTGATTGATTCGATTGGACATTCCAGGGTATGTTGTTCCGAGATAACAAATGCTGAATAACACAGGCTCTTCTGGCTACTTTGAATCATCTTTACAATCGGCAAAGAAATTACACTGCTTCTATCCTCTTTGCCATCAGTGAATACGTTCACATCCATATTTATATGCTGACCGAATAATATGTAGGTTAGTGTATGCTCCATGAAGCTCTATTCAGCAGTTTTCGTTTCTGTCAGCTTTGCCTTTACTTAAAGAATCAATCAACTGCTACGGCTCAGAATTTTTGTCTAATTTTTACATTTTGGTGTAATTATCCACATAATAAATAGGATAAAGTACGTCCATATGGTTGTTTTGCATCATTCATTGTTTTGTCATTCATCAGGGGTCGCCACAGCGGAATGAACCGCAAACTTATCCAGCATATTTTTTACACAGCGGATGTTCTTCCAGCTGCAACCCTGTACTGGGAAAGATCCATACACATTCACTTACACACATACACTATGGCCAATTTAGTTTATTCAATTCACCTATAGCGCATGTCTTTGGACTGGGAGAAACCGGAGCACCTGGAGGAAACCCACGCCAACACAGGGAGAACATGCAAACTCCACACAGAAATGCCAACTGACCCAGCCGGGACTCAAACCAGCGACCTTCTTGCTATAATATAATATAATATAATGTAATGTAATGTAATGTAATGTAATGTAATGTAATGTAATGTA
>CAIGQV010003909.1:27874679-27888485 GCA_903798115.1 Danio jaintianensis
TAATGTAATGTAATGTAATGTAATGTAATGTAATGTAATGTAATGTAATATAATATAATATAATATAATACTTTTTCACAATACTACTGATTTTACTGTTAATTCTTTAATCTGCATCACCTACTGTACACCTGGTTGACCTTTTGTCTATGGGTTATAATAAAAAAATAATAATAAAAATTGCTTAGAGTGGTGTCAGAACACAATTTCCCCTTCATACGGGAACTTCAACATGCGTCTGAAACAGACTATGGGAGTGCGTCAGACGACCAATCACTCTGAAGAGTAAGAAAACGGGCCAATGAAATGCCAAATTGCATTGGCAGAGCTCTGCTCCACAGCTGGCAGCAATGAGCTATCAGCGCTATATAAGCTGCACGCTGTGGAGTGAGCCTCAGAATTTATGCTTCAGACCCTCTCACGAGACTGAAGACCTAACTCTGCCAACCTGACTAGCGAGAAAGTGTCAGCGCTTATCACCAGTGCGGGAGAAGACGCAACAGCGGCGTTTCATCTGGGTTTTACGTCCCCTGGGCGTTTCACTGGTGTACTAAAAGAGCAGTTTCACACTAAAAGGGCAGAATTCCCTAAGAGAGCACACGGTCGCATAACGCGTCTTTTTAAAGATGTCGTTCCGACCGTGCATTTCTGGATGCGGTGGTTTCCTCTCCCCGGATGACAGGCACGAGCATTGCGTCACATGTCTGGGGGTCCGGCATGTGGATGCAGTGCTCGCGGACAGTTGCTGCCCTCACTGCGAGGGCTTAACTGTCGCACAGCTAAGGTCGCGGCGCACCCTGGCATTAGGGTGCGTCACCCCTGCTGCTCCCCGCCATGCGGTTAGCACACGGGCAGACCTGAGGGTTACAGTGGGGGCTTATCCGCCGCCTTCGGGCTCGCGGACCCCTCACTCCTCAGCTGGCTCTGTCCAAGCTTCCAGTGAGACCGCTGGTCCATCCCCCGGGATGGCCGCGCTTTCATTGGATGACACCGGGGACGTGATGTCCATCGCTGCATCGGAGGGCGGGCTAACATGCTCCGATGAAGATCCGGACCCTCTGCCACCCTCCGGGGTGGTCAGTGTGGCCTCGGGTCTGGAATCGGACATGTTAGCCGTGTTATTCCGGGCTGCTTCGGCCGTGGGTCTGGAGATGGCTTGTCCCCCAGCACCACGGCCGGACCGCTTAGATGGGTGTTACGTGGGGGCTAGGAGGGCAAGACCCTCCAAACCCCCCGTCCCTTTCTTCCCGGAGGTACACAGTGAGCTCACGCAGGCATGGAGGGCACCTTTCTCTGCCCGGTCCTCGTGCGCTTCCGCTCTCACCACCCTTGATGGTGGAGCAGCCAGGGGTTATGAGGCGATACCCCAGGTGGAGCGCGCTATCGCGGTCAATCTTTGCCCGCGGGGCGCCTCCACCTGGAGAGGTCCACCCAGACTCCCTTCCAAAGCGTGTAGGTTATCTGAGTCCCTCGTGGCCAGAGCCTACACTGCTGCGGGACAGGCTGCATCCGCTCTGCACGCTATGGCCACCTATCAACGCTACCAAGCGGAGAAGTTGGCTGAGCTGCAGGAGGGTGGTTCTTCCCCGGGCTTGATGCATGAGCTCCGCACGGCAACCGATTACGCTCTCATGACCACCAAATCGGCTGCTCGTGCCCTGGGGAGGACGATGGCCACATTAGTGGTCCAGGAACGCCACCTCTGGCTAAACCTGGCCGAGATGAGAGACGTTGACAAAGCTCGCTTTCTTAACGCTCCCATTTCCCAGGCTGGCCTGTTCGGCGACACCGTCGGGGACTTTACCCAGGAGTTCTCGGCGGTGAAAGAGCAGTCCCAGGCGATGGGTGAGGTCATCTACCAGCGGGCTCGGAAAACTGCTCTCCCCGCTGCCCCATCCACCTCGGCTGCTCCTCGCCGAGGGCGTCCACCTGCGGTTCCGAAACCGGCTCCGCTCCCGCTGCCCGCTCCGCCGGCTAAGCGGCAACGCCGAGCCTCCCGCGGGACTGCGACGCCACCGCCCCAGGGCGCCGTTAAGTCCGGTAAACGGACCGCGAAGCGTCCCTGAGACGGGCCATCCGGAGAGGAGGGAACCTGCTCTTTCCTCGGTGGAGGACCGAGGACACCTACAGTCAGCAGAGACTTTAAAAGCACCACTGCTAGCCTCCGGGCCAGTGGTACCCAAATTTTCAATAAAAGAGCAAATTTCTCTCTCTCTGGATGTGCAAACCCGAGCCCTGCCAATCTGGGACGCTCCGCCTTCCAGCTCGCAGCGCCGGGCCCCTTCGCCACAGGCTCACGGAGTGCAAGAGGATGGGCTCCTTTCTCTCACTCCAGCCTCATCGCGGGATCCAGGGAGGAAGGTAAGAGACACTCTCTTATTTTCGGCTCTTCCTCGGGCCGCTCTGCTTCCCGGGGTGAGCACTCCCCTCCCGAGCTGCCCCTCTGTTGGCATGTCATTGATCAGTCCGATGGTGCCATTAGCGCGGGCTCTGCCAGCCTGGTTAGCGCTGCCCAGCCCGTCGCGGTGGCTCATGCGAACGATCAGACTCGGCTATGCGATTCAGTTCGCTATCCGCCCTCCCAGGTTCACGGGTGTTCATACTACGAGGGTTTCCCTCGAGAGCGCCCCTGTCTTGCGAGAGGAGATTGCTGTCCTCCTGGCGAAGGATGCAATCGAGCAGGTTCCTCCAGCCGAGATGAAACGTGGGTTTTACAGCCCGTATTTCATCGTGCCGAAAAAGAGCGGAGGGTTAAGACCAATCCTAGATCTGCGCAGACTGAACCGTCATTTACACAAAATGCCGTTCAGAATGCTCACGCAGAAGCGCATTTTCCGGTGCGTCCGTCCTCAGGATTGGTTTGCAGCTATAGACCTGAAGGACGCGTATTTTCATGTCTCCATTCTTCCACGCCACCGTCCTTTTCTCCGGTTTGCGTTCGAAGGACGAGCATGGCAGTACAAAGTCCTCCCCTTCGGGCTCTCTCTGTCTCCGCGGGTTTTCACCAGGCTCGCGGAGGGTGCCATCGCGCCGCTTCGGCTTGCGGGCATCCGCATCCTCAATTATCTCGACGACTGGCTGATCCTAGCCTCGTCTCGCGATCAATTGATTATGCACAGGGACAGGGTGCTTCGGCACCTCGACCAGTTGGGGCTTCGGGTCAACCGAGAGAAGAGCAAACTTTGCCCAGTGCAGAGGATCTCTTTTCTCGGGCTGGAGCTGGACTCGATCTCTATGGTAGCGCGCCTCTCGGAGGAGCGCGCCAGGCTAGTGCTTTCCTGTCTGAGCAAACTCGACAGGAACATAGTGGTTCCACTGAAGTTTTTTCAGAGGCTCCTGGGGCATATGGCATCCGTAGCCGCGGTGACGCCGCTCGGTTTGCTTCATATGAGACCACTTCAGCGCTGGCTTCACGATCGGGTCCCCAGACGGGCATGGCGCGCGGGCACACACCGGGTGCGTATCACTCCGCTGTGTCGCCGCACCTTCAGTCCTTGGACGGATCTTGCTTTTCTACGGGCCGGGGTGCCCCTAGGGCAAGTATCCAGGCATATTGTCGTATCGACCGATGCCTCCAGCACGGGCTGGGGGGCCGTGTGCAACGAGCACGCAGCTGCGGGTTCGTGGTTCGGACCCCGTCTGCGTTGGCATATCAACTGCCTGGAGCTGTTGGCAGTGTTTCTTGCTCTCCGCCGCTTTTTACCGTCAGGACGGACAGCATGGCAACGGTAGCTTATATCAACCGTATGGGAGGTATACGTTCTCGTCGCATGTCACAGCTCGCTCGCCGTCTGCTCCTCTGGAGTCATACGCGGCTGAGTTCGCTGCGTGCCATTCATATCCCGGGCGAGCTCAACCGTGCAGCCGATGTGCTCTCACGGCAGCGAACGCTTCGTGGAGAATAGAGACTCCACCCCGGTACGGTCCAGCTGATATGGGAGCGATTCGGGAAAGCCCAGGTCGACCTGTTTGCTTCTTTCGAAAGCACCCATTGCCAGTTGTTTTATTCCCTGACCGAGGCCCCCCTCGGCACGGACGCGGTGGCTCACAGCTGGCCACGGGGCATGCGCAAATATGCGTTTCCCCCAGTGAGCCTAATCGCACAGACACTGTGCAAAGTCAGGGAGGACGAGGAGCAGGTCTTGTTTGTTGCGCCTCTCTGGCCCAACCGGACCTGGGTTCCCGAACTCACACTCCTCGCGACGGCCCCTCCCTGGCGCATTCCCCTGAGAGAGGACCTCCTCTCCCAGGGACGGGGCACCCATTGGCACCCGCGCCCAGATCTCTGGAACCTCCACGTGTGGTCCATAGACGGAGCGCGGAAGACTTAGGTGACTTACCGGCGGCGGTGGTTAACACCATCACTCAGGCTAGAGCACCCTCTACGAGGCATGCCTACGCCCTGAAGTGGAGTCTATTCACTGAGTGGTGTGCTTCTCATCGAGAAGACCCCCGGACTTGCCAGATTAGCGTTGTGTTATCCTTCCTTCAGGATAAGTTGGAGCGTAGGCTGTCCCCCTCCACACTGAAGGTTTATGTGGCTGCCATCTCCGCTCATCATGATGCGGTGGATGGCAACACGATCGGGAAGCATAACCTAGTCATCCGATTCCTCAGAGGCGCGCGGCGATTAAATCCATCCCGCCCCCCTCTTATGCCCTCTTGGGATCTCTCTGTAGTCCTGGCAGGTCTGCAGAGAACTCCATTCGAGCCACTCGATTCGGTAACATTAAAACTTCTGTCAATGAAGACAGCTCTGCTGATCGCGTTGGCATCGTTCAAGAGAGTCGGGGATTTGGAGGCATTTTCGGTCAGCGAATCGTGCCTGGAATTCGGACCGGCTTACTCTCACGTTATCCTGAGACCCCGGTCCGGCTATGTGCCCAAGGTTCCTACCACCCCATTTAGAGATCAGGTGGTGAACCTGCAAGCGCTGCCTTCAGAGGAGGCAGACCCAGCCCCCTCATTGCTTTGTCCCGTTCGCGCTTTGCGCCTTTACGTGGAACGAACGCAAAGTGTAAGATCTGGTGAACAGCTCTTTATCTGTTATGGTGGTCGGCAGAAGGGAAGTGCCGTATCAAAACAGAGGTTGGCCCACTGGATAGTTGATGCCATCGCCCTCGCTTACCAATGCCAGGGCGAGCCGCGTCCCGCTAATGTGAGAGCACACTCTACTAGAAGTGTCGCCTCCTCCTGGGCGTTAGCACGCGGCGCCTCTATTACAGATATCTGTAGAGCTGCGGGCTGGGCGACACCTAATACATTCGCGAGATTCTACAATCTTCGAGTGGAGCCGGTTTCCACCCGATTACTGGGTAACCCCAGTCAATCGGAGGGAAACTAAGCTCGGTGTTAACAAACGCTTGCCGCGCCATGCTCCCTAACCCGGAGATACGTGCGCATTTCTTGTTCTACTAGTAAGTTTCCCACTTGGCGAACCCTAGAGAATTCCTCCGAGGCCCCCAGCACCTGACTCAGCGGAGGAGTCGGGTGCCTGGCTCAGTGTGATGTCTGTATGCCCATTTGGTCTACCCACATGCTGAGGTTTGGTGCCAGCTTGTGCGGTCCCCCCCCCCATGGGGTGACCCCTTACGCATATTCAACCACGGAGTGTTCCCCCTGACCAGGCGGACCCGTGTCTTCCCTACCCGCTAACCAGCTTATCATATGTAGTACTCCCCCTCATTAGGCCTAGTCCATATGCTCTATTACCATCAAGTCTCCCCTCTTGGGTAGCAGGTGGCTCCGCAGCGTCCTCCCCCTTCGGGGACTGGCACGCTTTCCCAACGTACTGTCGTAATTTAAAAATCCCTAGTCTATATTAGCTAGGTAAAAGCTCGTTACGACTCCCGATAAAAATTTAATATTCCCATGTAATGGTAATTAAGGGCCTAGGGACGTTGGAAGGTTGCGCTTCTGGTGATGCTGTGTGCTCACGCTATGCTTGGCAAACTTCACATCAGGGGTGTGACGGGCTTAGCTGCAGTGGCGTTTTCCATACAGTCTCCCATAGTCTGTTTCAGACGCATGTTGAAGTTCCCGTATGAAGGGGAACGTCATGGTTACGTCCGTAACCCACGTTCCCCGAATAAGGGAACGGAGACATGCGTCTCCACTGCCACAGCAGCTGAGTCTCCAGCTGTTAGCTGAGTGATCGGCTCTTCAGCAGGCAAAATTCTGAGGCTCACTCCACAGCGTGCAGCTTATATAGCTGATAGCTCATTGCTGCCAGCTGTGGAGCAGAGCTCTGCCAATGCAATTTGGCATTTCATTGGCCCGTTTTCTTACTCTTCAGAGTGATTGGTCGTCTGACGCACTCCCATAGTCTGTTTCAGACGCATGTCTCCGTTCCCTTATTCGGGGAACGTGGGTTACGGACGTAACCATGACGTTATTCCCTGACGGGCAAAAAAACATGTTTTTTTCATAGAGTGCACCCTATGTAACGAGGGTTAACTAATTGCAGCTTCAATCAGCATAAAAAAAAAATCTAAGAATATTTCTCATTGTATCACATTTCTGCTTGCTCTTTGACGTTGTTTCTGTTGTTTGCAGAGTTTTGTACTGAGTATATCAGAGATGCTGATTTGAGTACTGCTGTTTCCTTCACTTCAGCAGGTGTGAATTCATGCACATCTGTGCCGGTATCTTTGTTTTGTGCATTTCATTTATACACAGAGGAAAGGAGTGAAACAGTTTTGAATACCAGGGCCTAGAAAGTCACTGGGAATGTGCTCTCCAAAGGGGAGATTGAGGGAAAAGAAAACAGTGCTCATCTGGCGAATCGGCTTGTTTAATGGAATGAGGAGAGAGAGAGTGTTTATCCGAGAGAGTCGGAGTGTTTACAGAAGAGAGAGTGCTAGAGTAATGGACGAAACGTGCAGGCCACTGTCCTCCTAAATCACAGCAGACTCCGACACACTGACTCTTCCTTTTTAAGTAACAACCTTCCTCTTACAGGTCAGTGAAGAGCACACAAAGTAACACTAGTAATGATAGTTAACAGTGTCCATAGAGCGCCACCTCATGTGCAATAAATGCGTTTGTTTTTTTATTAAAGTTTTAGAAAGCTGTAGAAGTGTGGTTACATTAAAGGGATAGTTCACCCAAAAATAAAAATGTTAGGTTAATTTTCTCATGCCACTGAAGATGTAGATAACTGAATCCGTGGTCCTTGGTGATTTGTGTAATGTCAGTGGTCACTTCAGAGGATAGAATTAAACACAAACAAGTCCAAATCAATAGCCATGGCTCCTGATGATACACTGAGGTAAATGATCAGAAAAAAGAAACTGAACATTATTTACAATATTATTAGCTTTAATCCACAGCCTGGGAAAATATCATTACGTGACAGGAAGATAGTATAGTAGTGTTGTAGACCGATTATTTAGCTTCATAAGACCTCAGTGTATCATCGGGAGCCACAGAGACGAATTTGGATTTGTTTGTGTTTATTTTTTTTTAATCGCAAAAATGGGTGGACTTGCATTATACGAATCACTCAATCTTCTTTAATGTTCTATTGAAGAAAAAAGTCACCTACATCTTCAGTGGACTGTGGTTAAGTAAATGAACTGTAAATTTTCATTTTTGGATGAACTATACCTTTAAATGCTTTAAATACTAGTTTGAAAAACATTAAAAGACCACTTCAAAGTCATTTCACTGGATTTGCCATTAATATTTTGAATCCGATATAATCCGCATGGCATTGTCTTTTAGTTTCAGTTTGTTGGAAAATCCAGCATCCCATGGTGTCTTGTTTATAAATAATCCACTGTAAATTAAAGTGAACAAAGAGCCAAGTTCTTACTAACACAGTCTGAATGTTAAAAATAAAGTTCATTTACCCTTTCCTAATGTTGGGATTAAAAGGAAGACAACGAAATTGTCGTATTCAGAGTTGGTTTCTGGATAGAATGGTTTCTGAATTTTCATCTCTCATTATGTGTGAATCGATGGGCGGAGCTAAACAGGCGGTGATGTAGAAGCAGGCGTTGGTCTTATTCTGTGGAGGCGAAGTTTAGCCACACTATTACATAATAAAGTGTCACATTCCACAACCTGTCATTTTGGCACATTGGTTTTAATATAAGCTGCTTTTAGACTAACTAAGAAGTTTTGAATGAAATTTTGATTTCTCAGTTTATGACCCTTTAAGTATAACACACCCTCAGAAATTAAGGTACAAACACTGTCACTGGGGTGGTAGCTTTTCAAAAGGTATGTTTTCTACCTAAAAGGGTCCACAAATTGATACCATTAAGGTACATATTAGTGCCTAAGATTTTGATAAGGTGAATAAGGATATTTAAAAGCAATTATCTTTTGTCTTTTTATTGTGGGGAATAAAAAATAGGCTACAGATGAAATTAAAGTGCAGCACACTACTTACTGCAGGTCTTGGACAAAATGCTGGAATGGTAATCACTCTAACTAGCACATACTTTTTTGGCTATTCATTTCTTTCAAGCCCTGAGTTTAATGCAGTACTCTCATAAATGCCTAACCCGAAAACTCTAGAGCATTTCCAGGGTAATCCAACCTGCTTTGGATGCAGGATGAGTGAGAGAAGTCAGAGATGAGGTAAAATCTTCCTGGCTCTTTTGCATTAGGACTCACACTATTCAGTTGTCATGCATTAATCACCAGCTTATTATTCAGCGCAGTCACCTCAGACAGAGCTCAGGATTAAAGGCCTGAAAGGTTGGTGTCACTGGACGCGGCAATGCATCCAATAAATCCTTTGATCTTCGCCTGACGTATTCCTGGTCGTCCATGAGCTTTGTGCAGGTGTCATTCCGACTTCTTTATATTTGAGAAGAAGACTTCATTTCTATTAGAGTAAGCTTTTAGTGCTACAGGGCGCACCGGGTTTCTTTTAATGTTGCCCACCTTTCTTTGTTCAGTGCAAACTTGAGAGTGTTGATAGTGAGCCGTCCTCAGGCAATTTGGGTGCACCGTTAAATTGTGTCATTTGAGAAACCCGATTAACCTACTGTCTGCTTGACTATGACATCAGCGCTGAATAGTCATTCCTTAACTAGGTTTGTAAAGGACTGTAGTGGTTGCCTCACTTGTGAATTGCAGTTTAATCATCATAGAGTGAAAGTAAGTTTTTGCCTGAGAATCCCTGCTGAAAAAAACAGCATATGCTGGTAAGGTATGTTTTGATGCTGGTATGCTGGTCTTGCTTGTTTCAATGCTGGTTTTGCTGGTCTCAATGCTGGTTTTGCTGGTTTCAATGCTGGTTTTGATGGTCTCAATGCTGGTCCTGCTGGTCTCAATGCTGGTTTTGCTGGTCTCAATGTTGGTCTTGCTGGTCTCAATGCTGGTCAGGAGCAGCACTGAGACCAGCAAAACCAGCATTGAGACCAGCACAGAAACCAGCAAGACCAGCATTGAGACCAGCAAGACCAGCATTGAGACCAGCAAAACCAGCATTGAGACCAGCAAAACCAGCATTGAGACCAGCAAGACCAGCATACCAGCATCAAAACATACCTTACCAGCAAATGCTGTTTTTTTCAGCAGGGATAATAAAGGTGAAATTGTCTTTTTATCTCAATTCAGAGAAAAATTGTATATAAACTTCCAAATACCAATGCTAACATTTCAAATAATCTTAATAACATGGTAAACTATGCTAACAGTGTGCTAAAGCATGCTAGAAACATGTCAACAATGTTATGTAACATGCTGTTAACATGCTAGAACATGATTCATTACACTATTAAAACATGCTAGAAACATGCTAACAATATGTGACAAATATTAGTCATGTATTAGCAACATGCTAATTCATTTTATTGAAACATTAAATATGCCAGAAATGTACTAAAACGTTATAAACATGCTAGTAAAATGTCAAAAGTGTTAACCATGTTTTAAACGATGTTAGAAACTTTTAAATATCATGTATTTATGTTGGTAAAACGCTAAACTTACCATAGCCATCAAATGGTAAAGTTCTTAGTATGGTAGTAGCAACATGGCTGCATGCAGCATGTTACCTCAGTGTAGAAATGTGTTGAAACAGCTAAACATAAGCCACATGCTAAAAACCATTTTAATTCATGTTAGTATAGTTTAAATTATGGTAGCAAAATGCTAAAACATGTTAGAAACTTGCTAGAAGCATGTTCATGTATGTTAGTGAAATGTTAAAAATGCTATAAACATGTCAACAACATGTTAATTTGTGCTACCAATGTGATAAAGATGGTAGCAACATGCTAACCCAGCATAACAACATTTAAAAGTGTGCTAAAAAGTTAACTTTAACTGTAACCTTAACTGTCGCCTCTCAGCAAGAAGGTCGCTGGTTCGAGTCTTGGCTGGGCTATATATTTGTACGTTACATGGATGTACATTATCCCTTACTTGTCATGTTTTGTGTTGTTTTGCAGAGTGAACATCTTTAAGGAAGGAGGGCTGTTGCACTCTAATGTGAAGAAGAGTAAAACAACAGCATTTTGCATACTGGAGGAGAGTGTCTTAAGAGACGAAGTGAGTGACGTGCTGTACCCTAGCGAGGGGGGGTGACCAGCGGCGGTGGTCTCGAGGTTCTCACCCCTCCTGATGTTGAAGATGATGAACCACCGTGCATGGCTGCTGTTCCTACTGCTGCTGTATGTTGTGTCCAGTGTATGGGGTTACCCTTTCAAACCCCCGCTGGACCTGGATGTGACACCACGAACTACAGTCCTCTTCAAAGGTATGATGGATTCCATTATGCTTTTATGAAAACAAATGAGGGCAAAAGAGTTCTGCAACCATCCACACCCACCAAACATTTCTAATATATATCTAGGTTGAGTCTACTAATTGCAATTATATATCTTAAAGGGCACCTATTTTACCCCTTTTTCAAGATTTCAGATAAGTCTTTTGTGTCTCCAGAATGTGTCTGTAAACCCATCAGATTATTTATTATACTTTTCTGAATCTGTAAAATTTGAGCTGTTAGGACATTGTAGCTGTTTTTGTTGCCTGTGCCTTTAATGCAAATGAGCTAGTTCTCCCCGCCCACCGTTCCCATGTGTGTCAGAGCTATAGAGATCTCTCTGTATTGCTCTGATGCTTATACGTAGATAAACAGCACAGTGGCAGACAAGAATGAAGCAGATATTTGTTGTAGAGTTAATTCAAGCCTTTCTACAACGATGAGTCCCACACAATGTCGTTATAGTTTGCGCGCGTACACACACACACGTTTAGCTTTGCACTGTTTTTGCACAGCAAATGGGACAGGATACATGTTAATATACACTGCTGTTTGGACATCCGTTATGTTAATGTACAAAATAAACCAGATTTAAGTCCACAAACCGGGATTGAAGCATATTCTTTTATAATTGGCACTATGCGGCTGTGGTGTTGAATTACATAGCGATTTTACTGTCTTTATTACAAACATGCACTGTTTTAAAAACGTTTTAAACTTGTAAAACTCATTCTTGAGGTGCAGATGATCACAGAGAGCTGAACAGTTCTTTTAATCCCAGTAGCTTTGCGCACATCCTGTCTTGTAGATATGATTAAATGTGTTACTAGGGAGGGTTACTAATTCGGTGTGTTGGGAAACCGCACTCCTACGTTACGTTGTGGTGGGCCTCAAAATGGGAGGGATTTGGATCCTATTTTACGTCAGGAAATTTAAAAAAAGAGACTTATTGTGTTTCTATCACTCTAATATGACTGTGGATACACTATACCTACACACAGTTTTGTCCAAACAGCCTCCAAAAGTTGATTTTGCATCATAGGTGCCCTTTAACATATATATCGTATATAAAGAGTAATAATTGTTTTAAAAATGACAAAAAATATGTAAGGATACAAATAATTACTCAAAAGTGAACTAAAAAACATTAATAACATTACAAAAGAAAATTTTTTTAGATCGATAATAAACCAAATCATTGTTTTGCTAATTCTAAATAATTGAATTATGCAGCCATGGTGAGCCCCAAACATATATTTACTGTATCTATTTTCAGTTCATTTGTTACTTTATTTATTTATTCTGCATTTTGTTTGTTTTACTTTAAGCTGTAACATTATTTTTTTTATTTCAAATATCATTTTATTTTAAATTTAAAATCAGTGATTTTGTGTTTCGTGGGAAACTTTTTTCATGTCAAAGTTTGAAATTATGTGAACTAGAGCTGTTTGTTGGATTTAGTAAAGAATTGTTTGAATCCCTGTGAGGCAAATCAATGCGAAAACAACTTCTAGAACCAAGACCACTGAAAAAGTGGGCAGTCACTGCTGTGTTCACATCATGGTATGTTCACTTGATAATCATTCAATACCATGCTAAAATATCTATATATTGTATATAAGTATAATAGTTTATTCATCAATCACTGTAATGTGGTACCACAACCATACATTTCTGCATGTACCTCAAGAGTTAATTTTCAAGTAAATAAAAGAGCTGCTCATGCAGAGAATCTGCTCTGTGCTTACGTGAGGAGGAGTGGGTTCACAGACTGTTTATGACTCTATACTTAATCACTTGGATGTAAGCAGGGCTGTCACAGCAGTTTAGATGACTAGCCACTTACTAGCTGAAATTTTGTATCTCTCTCCACTGTTGAATAATAAAACTGCTTTCTTTCACATCTGTGAAGCAGAAATGCAGGAGAAAAGATGAAGTAAGCCAGCCTAAGGTTTCCTTTATCTCCAGTGTTTAGTTACACAATTGCAGAGAGAGGTCAGAGGGCTAAGAGACCAGAGGCCTGTGTTGAGTTTAAAAACACTGAGAGAGCAGCAGGTTTACTCTCCAAGACTTGTCTTACCTTTCCCTGCCAGGTTAATGACCGAGAGATGGAGATCCGCTGCAGATTTTTATTGCAGGAGGCAATCACAGACCGCATTAGGGAATATTATTTAAAAACAGCTATAACATATTTGCATAAAATAACTGATTAGATTATGTAAAACATTATTTCTTAAATTTTCGCTCTTTCCGATGATTGTAATTCTCCTTCATTGTCAGTAATGCTGATCTTGGTCTGTAGGGTTAATGTAGAATGTTTTTTCATTCTGAGCATGTTATTTGTTTAGAATATCTATTCTTCAAAACACACTACATAACACATTCATTCGTTTCACCGAGGGTCCTCGTCTTGGCTTAGCTCTGGATCTTCATTACTTACAACCAAATCAATTATGCATTCATAATCAATTGCTCACTGGTGCTACGCAGTGTAATTGTCAGCTTGTGCAGTATAATCCAAAGACGCAAAGCGAAGAATTAAGTCAAAAGGGCTTTAATTGAATATGGTAAACTCATTAGCAAACTACACAGAACCAAAAACGATACAGATTTTTTAATGAAACAAAATAAGGAATTAAAACAGAGGTAGCCAAGGAGCCAATCAGTACGTTCACATGGACACACCAATACTCTGATTTAATATTATTAAGACAATACTGTGATTAAGAGTCTACTATGTGAACAGAGATTTTTGATTACCTTAAAAGTCAAAATCATAGTAAATGCAGATCGAATTAAGACATGTGGAGTATTCCTATTTTAGTTGCATTATTGAATGCTTGTAAACACCTTAATCAAATGATTGTCATGTAGGAGTTTCAATGAATATTGCATACACACACACAGGTGTTTGACACTGTATTCTCTGCTCCTACCACAGACACATACACACACACATCTCCAAGTGCACACACAGTGAACTCCTGGGAGACTCATCACACCCACTGTCACCGAATACAATCTTACAAAGGCTGTCTGGGAAATGCAGAAGTTTTCTTTCCATTAAAACAACTCTT
>CAIGQV010003909.1:27888885-27918337 GCA_903798115.1 Danio jaintianensis
GTTTAGCGCATAAAGTTATTTCGCATTTTTGGATGGAAACATAGCTAATGTTGTGCTTAAATAGTGTTTTTGTAATGTGCTACAGGTGTGTGATAATCAAAATCAAGTCCATGAGCATCAGGTGTGAGGTGCAGAGGATTATAGCATTTGAAGTCCGGGTGAGTGACAGATGTGAGGTGTAGAGTTCCCTTTAGTGTGTGATCGTGTCACATATAGTCTATGTGTATGCGAGGTCACCCTTTGTCTCTTTGCCAGATCTGCATGTAGGTGTTTCAACTTGTTCTGGTACCAGACGTACGTTCACTTGACACTGCTTCGCCGAGATGGGATGGCGCTTATGCACAATGTGGGGTATTATAGATCCCCTATTTGTAATGTTGAAAGACCAACTCGATGAGAGAACATCTTGATTTACTCAACAGAAAGTGAACTGCACAGATGTGACTTTGTACTGAGTAAAAAGACAAGGATGCACATTGCAGAGCTAACGTAACATCTTTGTTCAATCTGCATTGAAGTCTATGTGTGACCCTAGACACAAAACACACATTTTCTTGTCTTTTATTGCATGGGTGTTTTTTTTGGGAATAGCCAACAATACGTTGTATGAGTCAAAATTATCGATTTTTATTTTATGCCAAAAATCATTAGCATGATAAGTAATATATTAGGTAATGTAAGTACTGTAAATCTTAAATAAAGGTCATCTTCGATAAAGACATTTTGTAAATATTCTTGCCTAGTATATCAAAAGATATTTTTTGGATTAGAAATATGCATGGCTAATAAGTTAATTTGGACCTTTTTAAAGGACATTTTCTGATTATTTAGATTTTTTTTTAACTATCAGATTTAAGATTTTCAAATAGTATTAAAAATACGTTTTTAAAAAATTGACCCTTATAACTGGTTTTGTGGACCAGAGTCACATATGGAGAAAAACATGCTGGGACTTGGAGCTGGCCAAAGCCAACAGAGTGAATGATCGAGCAGAACCAGTAGTGATGCAGGAGACTTGAAGCAGGGCAGAAACAGTGGTTACAAACAAGAACTGAGGAGTTCAGATGCAAAAACCTCTAAATGTCATCTGAAATGTTCTTTTAAAAGGTGTGTATGTTCAGTGAATCCTGTGTATGTTCAGTAAATCCACCTTTATGGCAATGAATGGGTTATTTGCATTGCCTTTAAAGTGAAATAACGGAACATAAATATTGGAGGCTGAGAAAAATTATAATTTTAGAAGAACATTTCAGATGGCAGGAACTCTTCAACTGAAAAGCAACAAACAAGAATTGGAGCTCTGCAGAACCAGTGGCCCTTGGGAATGAGACTTAGTTAGATAGTTTTAGTTTTGGTTAGTCCTATATGACAGTAAATAACAATCCAAACATGTAGCATTGCTTCTTCCAGTCCTTTCAACTTCAGTGTGGACATAAGTATTATATATTTGAAATATATTTTATGGTTCTTATAAACATCTGACCAATAACTTGCGTAATGCTCAAGCTGAGAAACAGCAGACTGTGAAGTCCAGCTCATGGAGATGCTCATAAAACTCCCCGGGGCCTCGCAAGACCATAATCCATCCTTACATACATCAGCCTGACACATCTTTTCATCAAGTTACTTAGCAGCTTCTACTGCACTTACAAAAAAGCAATGCGCTCATCTCTGCTCTCATCATTTCATTTAGCATCCCTGTGCAGGCATGAGCTCAGATTAGCACTGCGAGCGGAAAAAGAGATGTCAATTATTCTGAGTTAATATCACACCCATGCTCAGCAGCAGCCCAGAGATGAGAGGCTGGAAAAAGGAATATATTAAACTGGGTTGGGTTTGGCTTATAACCCTAAAACACATGAAGTGGCCAAGGTTCTGAATTTTTTTTATTTATTAAAACATTAGTTTATGTAACAATCTAATAATTTACCATGCATTATAATGTTAATTTGTGGTTGTTTGTGAAGGCAGTATAATCTAGCAGTAGTGTCTATATACACAGTACAATATATTAAATTATTATCAGTTTAAATGTAAAATCTCAATAAATATAATAATAATTCTCAAGGTAGTTCGTTCCACTGTGGCTCAAGGGCTCAGGGCTCAGATCAGGGACTAAACCGAAGGAAAATGAAAGAATGAATAAATTCTCAAAATATTCTCTCATTCATTCATTCATTTTCTTTTCGGCTTAGTCCCTTTATTAATCTGGGGTCGCCACAGCGGGATGAACCGCCAACTTATCCAGCATATGTTTTACGCAGCGGATGCCCTTCCAGCTGCAACCCATCACTGGGAAACATTCATACACACACATACACTACGGACAATTTTAGCTTACCCAATTCACCTATACCGCATGTCTTTGGACTTGTGGGGGAAACCGGAGCACCCGGAGGAAACCCACGCGAACACGGGGAGAACATGCAAACTCCACACAGAAATGCCAACTGACCCAGCCGAGGCTCGAACCAGCGACCTTCTTGCTGTGAGGCGAACGTGCTACCCACTGCGCCACCGCGTCGCCCAAAATATTCTCTGTCAAATATTATAATATTTAAGGTATAAAATTATCATAATAAATAGTTTAGTAGTTAAATCCTCTTATCCTGTAACACAATCATTGAATGTTTTTATTAATAAATTACAACAACGGACATGAAAATCTTTAGTTTTTTTTTATAAGAAATCTGTTTCTGTTTTGTTTTCTGTTTTTTTCAAAGAATTTCGGTTAAATAGCATTTATTTATCTGTCTGTTTGTAAAGATAATATTGCCAATGTAGTGTATACAATTCACTGAAATATTATTTTATGACTAATGTAAATTTTTGTAATTTTCGAAAGACTATGAATACATTTTTTACAGTTATTTTTAAAATTTATTTTACAATGCATTATTGTTTTTATTATAATTAAGATATTTTATTGTTCTTGAGTTTACAAGGAATATAATCTTTAAAAAAAAAAGAAAGAAAGATTTAAATTTAAAAGAATGTAAAAAATTTGAATACAAATTTATTTCTTTTTCTTTTTCAAACACTGTACAGACATTCTATCATTATTTCAAAATTCTCAAGTTATTAATTTTTATATTCTTTAAGATTCTTACTGTAAGTCCTTTGTCTAGATCAATATAATATGTGCTATATCTCTTAGCACCCCAAAACTTTAGACACACAGCAAGTCCATGTAAACTCAGTAAATGTATGATGATCTCTCTCAGTAGCTGCTTAATGATTAATGAGTTCACAGAGCTTTGTACTTTACACCCTAGTAACCCTCTGTCCAAATAGAGACTGGCTACCTGAGGGAGGACGGTGTAAATTATATCTGCTCTGCATGTATTGTGCTCCTCGCAGACACACTGAACACACTCATTATGCTTCTGTCAAATTTCAAAGCTCACAGCTGTGAAACTGCATGAAGTGACGGGTTGAAACATGATGGTGAACGCTGAGTTCCTCGCCGGTTCTCTAGAGACCTTCACTTGTTTATTTAGCAAATTCACAGTCACACACGCGCACACACACACACACACACCCACACACACACGCACGCACGCACGCACGCACGCACGCACGCACGCACGCACACACACACACATACACATGTTTGTTTTTGTGAAAAGTGGGTACATTACATAGGTTTCCATTGATTTTATACAGCACAAACCGTATTTTGTATTGGCCTAACCCCACCCTACCCCTAAACCCAACCATCACAGGAAACAGTGTACAGCTTTACTCTCTGATTAAACTCATTCTGTGGGATTTATAAGCGTTTTGAGAAATGAGGACATCAGCTGTGTCCTCATATTTCACCTCCTTTTTGTAATACCTGTGTCATACCTATGTCATTATACAGATTTGTGTCCTGACATGTCACAAAAACACGTACACACACACACACACACACACACACACACACACACACACACACACACACACACACACACACACACGTACACACACAAGGCCAAAGGCCTCCAGGACGACGGTGCAGATCATGTTGTGAATGTGATAGTGATTAGTTAATTAGCAGTGTGTTGCTTTATTTGAGGATAAGTGTGTGTGTGTTATTATTTTGAAGAAGTTTCATATTCATTATTTGACCCAAAATATAATAAAATCTGATTTTATTCAGAAATCATTACACTATTCAAATGAGCTTTTTTTATTGTGATCGATTATTAGTGGTACTCGTTCATTTTTAATGATTCTTATAATTGTCAGTTCTGATTTTTTTTCTTCTGATTGTCTATTTTTACATTAAAATGTCTTTACCTTCACTCTTTGATGACTAAAAGTAAATACAGTTTTGATTGGACTTTTGAAAGTTACTGTATTACAGTTTCCACAAAAGTATGAAGCAGCCCAACAGATTTTAACACTGATAATAATAATAATAAATGTTTCTTGAGCACATCTTCATTTAAAAATGATTTCTGAAGGGTTATTTGATAATCTCATCATTCATTCATTTATTTTCCTTCGGCTTAGTCTCTATTTCAGAGGTCACCACAGTTGAATGAACCGCCAACTATTCCAGCATATGTTTTATGCAACGGATGCCCTTCCAGCTGCAAACCAGTACTGTGAAGCACCCATACACGGGGAGAACATGCAAACTCCACACAGAAATGCCAACTGGTCCAGCCGGGAACCAGCAACCTTCTTGTGTCGTGAGGCGACGGTGCTAACCACTGAGCCACCGTGTTGCCCTGTCATCATTCAATAGGAAACATTTTTTTATATTCTTAAAAATATAAGAATATTTCACAGTTTAACATTTTTTACTACATTTTAGATCAAAATAATGCAGCCTTTTGACTGGTTGTGTGTGTGGTCTTGGTATTCATCGGTGTATCGCGGGGACCAAATGTCCCCATGAGTGTTGCAGTACCAGTGATTTTTGATCTTTTTTGGATCTGCATGAAGAAAATGGCTTATAAATCATACAGGATGAAGTGTTTTGAAAATGTAAAACTGCTAAATGTTTTCTGTGAGGGTTGGGTTTATAGGTAGGGTTGGGGATAACAGAACAGAATATGCTGTCTGTAGAGTATAAAAATAATTATGGCTATGGGAATCCCCTTAAAACTTGAAAACCCAAAGTGTGTGTATGAGTGTGTGTAGACTGGACAGGAGTGTCTTGAATAAATGAACTAGTGTAATGTTGGGTGTAAAGGTCTGATGTTAGTCATTCTGATCTCAGTGCTGCCCAATTGCATATTAAATGTTGACATCCTCTTCTAATGGACAGTTCTGGCTAAGCCTATAATTCCAGTGAAGACACAATTTCATGTTACGGCGTACGAGTGATATCCTGGAGTTTTTCAGTGTGTGCTGTGTGTGTTTCCATGGGAAAGCGAGAGCGAGAGCGAGTATGGTCTTTCTGCAGTGTTGGGACTAGTCGCTTGTAACAGTATTAAGTCATTTGATTACAAAAATAAATGTAACTGTAAACCATTAAAAGTAAGTGTGGAGTAAATGTGTAGTAAACATGAACTCTCAACAATTACAAAGGGGGTTATATCCAAATATTTTCTGTAAATCTCACTAGGAAATGTAACGTAATGTTTTACGTATTGTCCCTAAAGTCACCTCTTAACACCTCTTAACGCAACCCTCATTGAAGGATGAGCAAATCATACTAAAATGTATGAATGAGATCATACAAATTAACCACTAAATGAAAAAGTTATGAATTGCTTGAGTTGATAATATTTTTTGCTTCACTTTTTTGATGTGCATGGTGCTTCTGGAAGTTTAGGACACAAAATAGGACTCCTGATATTTACACTTATGTATATTCTTTATTTATTAAGATTAACAGTTTTTTCTTAAAGTAAAAAGAGTTTGATTTTGTGGTGGCTGTGTTAAAAATGTTATTATTAGAAGGGTTATGAATAAGGGTTTTGAAGGTCTGGCAATAATCAGTGCTGTGTACTACAGTACTTTCCTGTTTAAAAATGATTAACAGTTATGATCAACAGAAATCTAGAAAATGAAACAGAGAATAATCAAATGTAATCAGCTGCTTTACTTTATTCAAGCTATTGAGAAAGTTACAGTATACTTATTTTACTTTAAATATGGGCTACCCTTCAATCTATGAACAACACTGGCTTTCTGTAAATGATAAAATATAATTTTGTGGCAAAAACATTAAATAGTTTGTGATTTTATCCTACTGTCTAAAATATTATTTGCTTGTCTTTGGCTTTTGTGTTTCTTTGCTGTTTTGCTGAGCTTCAAATGACAACTTTGGTGTTGGCATGATTTTTTATAACATGTTTTTTTTTCCTTTTATGCTTACCATGGCTGCTTACATTTGATCAAATATATACAGTAAAACTGTATAATAACTAATTTCAAATATATGTTTTAAAAAAGCAATTTATTTCTGTCATGAATATTTGTCAGGATTTAGTATGGTAATGAATATGTATATGCCAATGTTGATGTATTGGGTCTTGCTGGAATATTGCTGGATCTGCTACGCTGCTGCTGCTGCTTTGATTATTATGGCAGAGCAAGTACCGAGACCTGCTACTGCCAGTATATACACAGACTGAGAATATAACACACTGCTGCTGCAACCATAATACATATGTAACCCCCATAGCAGATCTAAACACAGGTGGAGCTGGGATGGAGGAGGGTCTCCGAAAACGCACCACAGCTTAACAGTGTTAAAACTGATGAGGAGCAAGCTCATTGGCTGCCGAGGTGACAGCAACCAATCTCCTGCGCCATGTAGTTTATGATGCAGCAGCAGATTAGGTGAACCTATCAGCCTGCACGCGCATAGAGTTTCATGGCAGAAATTTCACTTCTGTGAAAATCAAGCTACATTTTTAACATCAAAAATCCAGTCTGTAGTGTCACATGAGCCTTCAGAATTCATTATAATATAATGATACTCTGCACAAGAAACTTTTATTATTCTTTCAAAAACATTTTCATTTCAGTTCAAAAGAACAGAATTCATTTGAAATGGAAATTAAAAATCCTGTTATTTTTTTAGCAATTGTAAATCAATTGCGTCCTTGTTGAATAAAATATTCTATTTTTTTAAAACAATCTTTCTGGCATCGAACTTTGGAACAGCAGTGTATATTGTGAGTGGTGACAAATGCTTTTACAGTGTTTTCTTAAAGTGTGAGTCATTTTGGTGGGCTGCTGCCTCACCTTACCTGTCTCAATGGTTGGATTATACTTTATCCAGAGAACAGGACATGCTAGTATTGTTCTCTGTTGCTTCATTGTTACTCCACAATGGCTCATATACCAGACTGAAATACAAGAATCAATGATAAAAGATGAAGGAGAGTGTATCAATTGTCTTTGCTGTGGTTTCAGCACTATATTGAATGTCTGAATACTAATTAAATGAATAAGACTTGATTCCTTTGATTGTGAATTTTTTACTAGTGTAATTATGACAAAATTATAATTTTCACAAATGTATTATGGTGGTTGCATTGTTCAGTTATGTCAGAGGATAATACCATATTATATAATGTTGGGGAGTGAACTTTAATGTTAAAGGGCACCTATGATGAAAATCATCTTTTTTAAGCTGTTTGGACAGAACTGTGTGTAGGTATAGTGTGTCCACAGTCATATTGGGGTGATATAAAGACAATAAGTCTCTTTTTTTTAAACTTCCTGATGTTAAAATAGCATCCAAATCCCTCCCATTTTGAGGCCGACCGCAACTTGACATAGGAGTGCGGTTTCCCCACCCACCGAATTGATTGAGAGCCGCGTATTAACATGTCTCAGTATAACGCGTATAATAATAACAACAAGACAGGACGTGCGCAAAGCAACCGGGAATAAAAGATCTGTTCAGTTCGCTAGGATCATCAATCATCATCAAATGTGATCAAGAGTGAGTTTTACAAGTTTAACACGTTTTTAAATCAGTGCATGTTTGTAATGAATTACAGCGATTTACTTCAGCTTTACTTCATCACCACAGCCGCGTGTCAGTACAATTATAAAAGAAGATGCTTCAATCCCGGTTTGTGGACGTTAAATCAGGTTTATTTTGTACATTAACATAACGGATATCCATACAGCAGTAGTTATTATTGTGTATCCTGTCACATTTGGCGTGCAAAAACAGTGCAAAGCTAAACGCGCGCGCTGTCTGTGTGTGTGTGTGTGTATCCGCTGTGTGTGTGTGTGCGTGAACTTTGTAACTTTGTAATTGTGTGTGACTCGTTGCAACTCCACAACAAATACATCAAATAATCATTGGGAAAGTTCTTACTGTAATATTTCTCACATTCTCTGTTATCTGATGCAGCGGAGGGCGCACACTGACAGGCACGTGGGAACGGTGGGCGGGGAGGACTAGCATTAAAGGCACAGTCCACCAAAACAGCTACAAGATGCTCAGAGCTAAAAATGACAAACTTCTGAAAGGTATAATACATAATCTGATGGGTGTTTTGAGCTGAAACTTTACAGACACATTCTGGAGACACAAAAGACTTATATTAAATCTGGAAAAAAGGGCAAACTAGGTGCCCTTTAATGTTTAACCACTTCAAATAGCATTTGTCCATGTTTTATGCATTTTGTGTATTTATGCAGAAGTTTTTGACTTGTTTCGTTTGTGCAATAATGGAGTTGGTGCACTAACCAGGGATAACAATTGTTTTTATAAGTAAGTTTTGATTGTTAATAAATAAAAAAAACAATCTGGCATTTAGGCCTGTCACAATAGCTACCTCTCAGTGTGTGAAATATTTTCCATTAGCCATCTTGTGTATTTATCAATTTCCAGTCCAGGTTCATTTAAAAAATATGTGCCTCAGCCTATATTTTGCAAAATGTAAAATACATTGCTCAGAATTTGCTTTGTTGCAAATCCACTAGAGGGCACTGTGTACATTTCTGCAAATTTGAAATAGTTACTAAAGGCTCGTACACACTGGGACGCATTTTGCTCACGTTTATTGTTTGCGTTTTTCCAGGCGATTTTCATTGGCGTTGAGCAGTGAACGGGCAAAATCACCCCCTGACATTAGATGGTGCTTAATGAACTTGCAAGTCATGAAAGAAAAGTGACATGAAACTCACTATCAAATCCTATTAGCTACTCTCCACTCCTACTGACATTATTGTCATTGCTGTTGCGTTTATCAAGCAGCAGTTCAGACACCAATGAAAAAAGCAGCTCCACATTCATCTTGCCTCGGTGCATCATCTTCTTCATTGAATAAAAGTGAAAGTGGAATCACCTCGACTGTTTTGCGCTTGAGCGCCTCCAAGTGGTGTTTACTGTAACTTCAGCAGCTCAGGGCACATGAACAAAAGTGGCAATCTGATTGGTGGAGAAAAAACGAGCATGAGGCATTTCTGTAAAAATGAGACTTTTACGCCTGGCGTTTGCGCGTTGGTGTGCACGATCAGATTGGCGCCCATGTTTAGTCACAAGGCGTTAAACGTCGACAAAAAGCGCAAGCAAAAAGCGACCAGTTGTAAACGGGCCTTTAGGGTATGCTTTGTTGTCTGATTAAAAGGTCATGAAACCCTGGACTAAAATTTCTGAGATTTTTATTTTTATTTATATTTGTGTGTTGAACATGAATTAAGACAACGTTACCATCTGTTAGCTTTCGTTGTAGGGAATAACTGGCTAATTTTGAGTTTTCACCCCTATTTTTGTCTTCCAGATTTAAAACCTATATTGGGATGACCTATATTGTGTTGATGTAGCATAGTACTATGATTTTATTCATTATTCAAGTTTCCTTATCCTATGAGAAGAGCAGGTTCTGAATTATTCGGTCAAGCTGTGAGAGCCTGCACTGATGTGCAGTAGTTAGGTGGGTTGCGGTAGTGTTGTCAGAAGTACCAACGTCTGCTAGTCTGTTCTGAAATGTTCAAAAATCTGATGATAGCAGCATTTCCCGGTTGCATTTGTAGTGCTGATGAGTGGACTCTTGAACACTGCTGATTGGCCATTGTGTTCATGTGCTGAATAGATATGACTGTGATTGGCTCTAATGATTACCGGTTTACAACAGCACTCACACGGACACTGGAGCGTTTGAAAACTCCATCTATCAGCTGATTTGTCAGCAGTTTATCACATCGTTCAAACACTCATAGACACGACTTTAAAATGCTCCAGTGCCCAATGACTTTTTTGTCTCTTCAAAATAGGTATGTGTGTCTACATTTTTAAAATAAGCACTCTTTAAATATACAAATCTTGCATGATTTCTAGTCAGAGTCAGTATGGGCCACTGACAGATGATAGATGATCACTCTCCACTTTCGCTCCTATTTTGCCCTCTCATGCCTACTCCACTAACTTCTGCTCACATCTTTCCACACACATTCTAGTTAGACTTGAACTGAAAAAGGGGGATAAGATACAGGTCCTTCTTGTACCAAGATGGTGGAGCTTGTCGTACAGATCACCTAGACCAGCAATCCATTGAACTAAACCCTTCCCTAAACCCAACCAATAGTGTTTTCAAAAGCAAATGTAGGAGAAAAGTGCACTGTAACAACCTCGTTTTACCTTGATTTCTACATTGTTTTTATCTATTTTGTGTAACTGTGCTTTATGGGACTCAAATCTGAGCATTCTGCATCACAATTACAACACCGTACAAAGTGATCTACCGAGCAAACTGACCATGCCAGAAAAGTTGTCCATATGGAGATAGATAGGTGAGGCACACTAATCATAGACACCGTTAAGTTGTTATGTGGAATTTATTTGGTGTTGTTTTAAGAACTTTTTAAAAGTAATCTTTTATTCGTCTAGAATTTGTCCCCGTATATGTAATTAGTGTGAAAAGGAACAAAAGTTTGGGCATCATATTGTCCTGTAGTGTATTTTAATTTGGTAAGGGTTTGTTTTCCAGTAGATGGCAGAAAGCACTGTAGAAGAGTAAAATATTGCATTTTGGCTATATACTAGGTTACATCATAGCTTTTTTCAGCATAGAGTTTTGCAATTCAACCTGTTGCTATCATCTGTTTTGCAGAGGTCAAATGAGAATACAGGGATAATGAAATGGGCTAATTTGTTGGCGACAATAATTTTTATGTAAATAGAATAGCCTATATACAATATTATTTCAAAAATTACAGAGGTCATGTACATGTATTGCTAATGTAGTAATTATTGCAACAGGTCTATTGGCCTTTGTCAGTAAAAAGGGTAAGTTCTGAACTGTACACTTTACAGTATTTAAAGTACTCTTTACTAGACATTCATGCAGTTTAGAGATTTTAGAGAAAGTTTTAAAAGAGTCTTTTTGCAGCTGGTTCCTAAAAGAGCCTTTTAGTTCTTTAAAAAAACATGTATTTCTTACTGTGAAGAACATTTTAATAATTTAAAGAACCCTTTTGCACTTTAAAGAGCCATTTGTGGAATGAAAAAGTTCCATGGTTGTTAAAGGTTCTTTATGGAACTTTCAATACCAATAAACAATCTTTATTTTAAGCATGCATTTTGGTAGAATGTTGAGGAAGTTGAAGCCAAAACTCATTCCAACTAAACCTCATTGTCTGTCTGCTTAGTTTGCCAATGGTGACCTCGTGGGGACCTCCATCAGTTTCCTCATAAGATCCCATGACCACGATGAACAGAAAACCATTGGTGCAGCTTTAAAATTCTTGAGGAGCTCTATTTGAGCAATCAGGAAACAAGTAATTCAAGTTTTGGAAATAATAGCGTGCCTCCACTCACAGTGAGAATGACAAGCATGTCTAGCTCTTGTGTGTTTTGTGTCTGTGTAATAGCAGGCCTGTAGTCTGCTGTCAGTCAGCTTGCTGGTTTGGTTGGGATGGGCGTTACTTCTTGCTGGGCTGGTGCCGTTTTTACACGACTCTTGACATTTGTTTGAAGTTCAAAGCTTCTTGCTCACCCCAGCACAGTAATATTCTGGAGTTTTCTGTGCTGTGCTCATTTAAACCTTGGCTCTGTTTGAACAACCTTGGCTTGTAATCGCTTACAATTTTCAGCTGGTGTTTGTGTTAAATCTGGTGTCTAGTGGCAAAGTACAACCTACATGTGATGTGTCTGTGGTCCCGTTTATTTCACATCCAGCATTAAGATAATTTTTTTTGTAAATATGATTGCAAGCAGACAACTCTTTAATTAGAGTTAATAGCTATGGGTCTTGTGCATGCAGACCTTTAGAATGAGAGGAGAAGGTCTGGGAACCTTGGTTGTTTTGAATGGTCAAGGACTGCACCAATAGACTTGTGACTGACAGGTAATTTAACCAATCATGTTTTGTTGTGTGCCGTAGGCAGCATCATGTTTAGGGATGTGGAAATTTCCCCCAATAACAGACTGTTGTGCAATTAGTAAGTCATTCAGAAACTTAGTATCCTTAAGATAATTTAAGTGATAGTTCACCCAAAACAGAATATTGTGTTATTTACTCACCCTTCACTTGACCCAAACCTGTTTAAATTTCTTTCTTCTGTTGAACACAAATGAAGATAATTTGAAACATGTTACAAACCAGTAATCGTTGGCCATCTGTTTAGAGCAGATCTCATCACTCTTACTCCGACAAGCAGTTCTGGAGAACCAAAAACGAGACTAAACTGAAATGTCATTTTGTCTGATATGTCAGAGTCTGTTCTTTTATTTTTGCCCTTGTATGCAGCTGATTTCTCATTCTTCACTTGATCTTCCCTGATAGATGTGAGATGTCAACAACCAGAAAAACTGGATCTTTAGTGAAACCATCCAAATACTGGTCTTATTCTGGTCCTCCAAAACTGTAGGCAAGGATTGGAATAAGAGACTCTTTCATTACCTAGTCAGCGAAAAAGTTAAAATATCTATTTTAGATCCCGTTAAGTTTCATGAAGTTGAATGCATTCATACAGCCACAAAAGACTGCCTAAGTACCTCTGCCTATTGACTGAACAGGTAATCATTATGGCACATGTTGTGAGAAGGTGCAACAAAATATAACTTTCATGTTTCTTTGTGTTATATCAAAATTCATTAATTACAATCAAAGTAGAAGTCACATTTCACATCATCTTTAGTTGCTTGCTTTCTCATTCACATTTCTCATGTAGCCCAGGACACACCAAACCGACATCAAAGAACTAGCAGCAACGAAAACTGACTGTGTTGTCGTCGCGTGTCAGCTACGTCTGGTACTATCTGGACTAATATACTGCATGTAAACACACCAAATGAACAACAGACAAGAATATTCATTCTGCACCTGCATGAGAGGATATATCTTTCCATACCTGCAGGTGGCAATATCTGTATTGTCCTTGCACAAAGGGAAACCAAACCTAGTGCTGCACACATACAAAGCATAAACAAAGCCGTGTGTACGTACCATTTTTACAGTACTTGTCCCTTCCGGCACTCGAACCAGCAACCTTTTTGCTGTGAATCAACAATGCTAACCACTTAGCCACCATGCCCTATCTGATAATCCATAATGTTTGCAAATATTTAAAGAAAGGCACCAAAATGACAGCCGGATTATTTGTGTTCCCTCATGACTTGAGTCATTTGCTTAGTTTATTGAAAGTGACGTAGAATGAGATGAAAAAATGGAAGAATCTTAATGAAATCTCAACACTGGAAAAAAATCCAGAAAAGGAACCAAAAAGTTTCTGTAATCATATGAAGCTCCAAGAACACTTTTGTGCACAAAAAAACCCCACTAAAAATATTTTTTTAGAGTAAACAACGGGCACCCTGACCTGACTCGGGAGAGAAGATATAGGTGAAGTCATTTTTATAGTTTTATTTTTTGGTGCACAAGAGTGTTCTTAGAGCTTGGAGCTTGGAGCAAGGGATTGGAAAGGCATGACGATGAGCAATATTAACAGAATACATCTTTTACCATTGCACCAATAATCTGCGCAAATCTTGGTCCAGGCTAACACTGTCCACTGGAGAGTGACCACTGAATCGCTATTTGAGCACTGTGGGAAACGCAACTTGATCTGATAGCGGATGTCTGAGGCCATCAATCTGTTGCGTTAACATTGGCTCTATGCTGGAGGGTGAGGATATTAAGAGGAGAGATGACAGCCATTGGGAATAAGCACAGAGTGGATTGTTCTCTGAGCCAGCGGATTAGACTCACGGCTTTCAAGAAATTGGTTTGATAAATTAAATCTTCCCGTCTCATGACCTCTTGCACACTAATTACCATTTGATGATTCTGTGACTCTTTAACTAAAGTGGAAGTTTGAAGCAAGACCCCGAACAGCATGGGCACTGAAGAGAGCAATATACAAAGTACTGGTCTAGTCTTTATTTTTAAAATGACTACATGCCATTTCCGCCAAGGGGTCAAATTTTGGTTAGTTAACATTGTCAAAATCGAGCTCCTATCTGACTTTATTTAAGTCCAGTTGATTCTGATTTGGGCTGCACGGTGGCGCAGTGGGTAGCACGTTCGCCTTACAGCAAGAAGGTCGCTGGTTCAAGCCTCGGCTGGGTCAGTTGGCGTTTCTGTGTGGAGTTTGCATGTTCTCCCCATGTTTGCGTGGGTTTCCTCCGGGTGCTCTGGTTTCCCCCACAAGTCCAAAGATTAATAAAGGAACTAAGCCGAAAAGAAAATGAATGAATGAATGATTCTGATTTGGCTGTCAATTTTTTGATGTTCATCAACTGAAAAAAACAAAACATTCTGAAAAGTGATTCCAATTCTATTGTTCTGTTTTGGTGTTATTAGGGACTTTGAGTAAAAGCTGCTGATGGAATGGCAATGGTGACTTAAAAATGTTTGAACAACACATTAAATAATTAACCAAAGTTACAGAAAACACCATTAAAAAAAGTAAGAAAGTGCTTTATTATAGACAGATTTATTATCATTAAACCTCCCCCTAAAACAATATTAATCTGTTAGCTAAATTAGGTAGCATTCACCTTTTGTAAACAGTGTCACAAAGCAACGTTTAAAATCCTGCAAATGCAATAAAACTTTTATTTATTTAATCTTTTTTAATTATCCTACTTTTCCATCAGCAGCTGCTTGCTTAAAATCTCTATTGCTGTAGACTTAATAATAATAATATTTCCTTACATTTATATAGCACTATTCTGGACACTCAAAGCGCTTTACACATTTTTTTGGGGAATCTCCTCATACACCACCAGTGTGCAGCATCCACCTGGATGATGCGACGGCAACCATATTGCGCCAGACCGCACACTACACACCAGCTGATTGGTGGAGAGGAGACAGAGTGATGAAGCCAATTATGATATGGGGATGATTAGGAGGCCATGATGGACAGAGGCCAGTGGGCAAATTTAACCCCTACTCTTTTCAAAATCCTGGGATTTTTAACAACCACAGAGAGTCAGGACCTCAGTTTAACATTTCATCTTAAAGACAATGCTCACTGAGCTGTATAGATTCCCCTTCATTATACTGGGGTGTTAGGACTCACACAGACTGCAGGTTGAGTGCCCCCTGCTGGTCTCACTAACACTACTTGCGGCAGCAACCTAACTTTCCCATGTGGTCTCCCATCCAGGTACTGACCAGGCACAGCCCTGCTTAGCTTCAGTGGGCAACAATGTGAGAGTTGCAGAGAGCTAGCTGCCAGCTGAATTCAATGATAGAATGAAATTAGAATTAATTATTATCATTATAATACACTGTAGTCTAATGATTATAGTGCAATTATTGTCCATGATGATAATGACTCTTAATGTCACATTAAATTGTTAACTGTTTTCCTTCATTTATGTATGAATGGAGCAATTTTGTCTTCAGCTTATCTCTCTTTTATTACTAAAAGTTGTTCAAAGTAATCATGTAGGTTGATAAAATAAAATGTTAACACATTTCATTATATCATAATAGATACGACTCTAATATATTTAAATGCTGAGGAGCAACAACCACTCACCTGCACCATGTGGAAGCAGACTAGATGTAGTGTATCAGCCTGTGCGTGTCATAACAGAACTTTGTATTTAAAGGGATAGTTCACCCAAAAATGAAAATTTCCTCACCATTTACTCACACTCAAGTGGTCCTAAATGTATGTGTGTGTTGAACTGATCTGTGATTTTACTTCTTTTAATACTAAACAGACTAATTATTAATCTTATAGCAACCAAAATGTCTTTACTAAACACCATCACCAACTTAATGCTTTTCAACCTATTTTGATATGATATCTTTCAAAAATATGATATAAAAATATTTTTAAAAAACAAATAAAAAAACACTTGAAGAGTGAAAGAATGTGCCAGCTTGAGCATTAGCAGGAGTTTAATCAAGTGTATTGAGCATGTGTGTGTGTGAGCAGGAAGCATTAAGGAAATGCAGACGACTGTGAGTGTTTGCGAAACACAACAGTGCTGTGTCAGCAGGGAGTCACAGGGCACCTTAATTATCATCTTTTTTTCCAGTTGGTCTCCGCTTCGCCTGTCCTGTACTGACTCCCCTCTGTCTCTTGCTAGCGAGTGTGTTTGTCAGCTGTACTGTCACTGTAATGCTCTGGGTCGTCAGCCAAAACGAGCAGCGCTGCAAACCTGTCCTGTCCTGCACGCAGGGCTGCCTACAGTACACACCAGTGGAGACGTGTGTGTTGCTGATGTTTGACAGCATTGTGGTGTTATTTTTGCAGCGCACATACCGAACACCACGTGCCCTGATGCATCACCACAGTAGTGCGATACACAACATGCTCTTGCGCAATGAAGGAACCAGGAATGTTTGTGTGTGTATCAGCTCACCTTTGTGTTCAAAGGGCGTTTTACCTCCTGCTCTTGTGGAAAGAGTAATCATAGTCTTTTAATACTTGGACTACTTTTCTGTCATGGCAACTCTCTGAGAGATTTATTATGGTAATTAATATGTATATGCCAATGCTTATATGTTTGGTTGGCATAGATCTGCTAGGCTGATGCTGCTGCTGCTTTGATTATATGTGCAGAGCATGTACAGACACTTGCTACTGCCAGTATATTCATAGACATGTTGTATGTAAGGGATAAAGTACATCCAAGAGGTTGTTATCTCAGAATAAAGCAGACAGGCAGGCTGCATGCGAAGCTGAAGGGCTTTATTCTGTAAGAAACAACAGTCCTGGAAGTACTTTATCCCACTTATTACAAAGCTGCTTGCCACAAAACATAAGAATTCCACATCCAACACCAAAACCTTCATAACCATTTAAGTTATTTTTCTTTTGTTTCGTTTCATTGCCATAATCGTCACTTCTTGATTCATAATTAGATTTCTTATAATTTTCTCTCTGTAAAGCCCTTATATGGAGCTGGCATGAGCGTGTATTATGCAAATTACTAATCATGTGCACGAGGACGCTTCCTGAGAACAATTGATATTCAATAACAGAAGTACGCACGTTTTGTGAATTAGGTGGAAGGTTTTCGTGAGTTCAAATGTGCAAATAAATAAGAAAAACGCAATTATTATGCAATTATTAGTGAATGAAACCGTAGGGTTCTGAACCACAATAGTTTATTAATTCTTTTATTAAACACAAAGCTGACAGAAATGAACCAACAGTTGACAGGAACTGAATGGAGCATTCAGTAACCTTTGCATTATTCAGTCACATGTTCGTGCAAAACAATCAAAAATGCAAAGTTGACAGAAACGAAACTGGTTAAATGGAGCATATACTAGCCTACGCATTATTCATTCACAAGACAGCTTCAAACAGTCAAAAACAGTGTTGTGACAGACAAGCAGATACATATGAATGTGGATGTAAGTAAGTATATAAATGTGAATGTATTCACTGATGGTCAAGACAATTAGAAGTTTCCAGATAATTTCAGACAGCCATGTAATAATGGAGAATAAAGCCAGACAGGCTTATTGCTTATGTTATGTAAGACTGAAGGGATTTATTATGTGAAAACAACCGCCTGGATGTACTTTATCCCATTTATTCCTTGGCTATTAATTAGACATAGAAAATTTTTCACATAATAGTTAATAATTCTTTAATTAATAATAGTAAAGCTTGCAGAAATTAAAACAGCTAAATGGAGCTGATCGAGCATATGGTTGTCAATGTATTGAAATGTCGCAACTGACCAATCAGATTCAAGTATTCAATAAGAGGATATAACACAAAACTTACTGTTAAAAATCTTGACTGAGAATCTGAAAGCATGTTAGATGATAATCCAACAAATACATCAGCAAATATAAAACATGTAAGTGAAACACCAGCTGGAATTTTTTTTATTTTGTTTAAAATTGAATTAGCTTTGCTTGTTTCTGTGTTTTGTATTTCAGTTTTGTCTGTGTTATTTGTTTTTAGTTAAATTTAGTTGGTTTTGTTTCATTTCATTTCTTACTTTGTTTTTATTTGAATTCTTTTGTTAAATTTTTTTTTGGTTTTGAACGTTATTTTTATTTATTTGGATGAAAATAGTCTGTTCTGAAATTATACTTGAAAAGAGATCAAACATGATTCATTAATGTCACACATAAAGGACTAAAGGTGTGGTGTCTTGCCTTGTCTGCATGGTGCTTTAGACATTAACCTAGAAATAAAAAAACCTGACTTCTTTAGTAAGCACTTACAAGCTTTTCTACTAAACCTGCTGCCATCCAGCACACAGAGAGAAGCATATGATTAAGTCAATTACCTTAAGAATTAAAAGATAACAGCTGGATGAACCATGTGTTTAATATCTAGTAATTATCTTCAACAAAAAGGGCCTGCCATTAAAAATTACAAAAGTGTAAATATATGCCAAGAAGTACTTAATTAAGAATCGAGGCAATCACTTAAAACACCGAAGCCTGATCTGAAACATGTCTGAAATTTAAATCATCCACTCTCCTCAGAGCAAATGTAGTTTTTTTTACTGATATTCTACGTGTTCATTAGCGAACAAGAGGAAGACGTACTTCAATTCACAGCACGCGCCTCTCAAGATTAACTTCAGGATTTGGAAAAAGGGAAAATCAAGTTGAAAATCAAACATGCACTTGCTGACACCAGAAACAGCACATCTTCTTAACACCCACAGCTCGTCCTCAAGTGTTTACAGATCCCTTTTATGGATAAAATATTTCTTTACTGGTATGTTCTGTGTGTGTTTCAGGGCTGTTGGGTTGCAGGCGCTTCAGAGGCCTGACACTGAACTACAGTTTGCTGCTGTTGGAGGAGGACGCAGACCTGCTGTACGTGGGAGCTCGAGGGGCTTTATTCGCCCTGCAGGCCAGTGACGTCTCCAGCAGCTCTGCACAGACTGTACGTATCGATAAACACATCAAACATTAATCAAACAAATCATTATAAAGCGCATTGGACTGCAATGTGTTTATATTTCTGAAAAATACTAGTTTCATTCTTTGTACACTACACAGTTTAATTAAATAAAAGCAGCACAAAGTGCATAAGATTTAGACTCTATTCAGACTTTAAAGGCCCCTGTATACTTCAAACAAAGTTCTTTTCATTCTTTTTTTGAGTGCAAAAAGAAGTTCGAAAAGGCTGAGAGACAGTAGACAGTTTGAATATTCTGACACCCTGCAGTAAGTGGGGTTGTAAATGTGTCACGCTGCTCTCTTGCCTTGTACCCCTAAACACAACGATGGTGGCTGAGAAAGAAGAACAGTTTCATAAACAGATTTGGCAAACAACCTTCTCCATGAGAAGTGCCACCGCACTTCTATTTGTCGCAGACAGACACTGGCGCCACCGGTTACACAAACTCATAGAAAAGACAGTGTGTGACCCTCTCTGAGTCTTTCTTCAATCCGTGAGCGATTGTACAGGTGCAGATACATCTGTACCAGCTCTGTTACTCAATTCTCTAGTGTATTGACCCCTATGGAATGAGAAACAAATAAGGGTGAAGAAATCACACGTCAAAGATGGTGGAGTTCCAGAACACAGCAACATAGTAAACGTGTAATTATAACGGACCAATGGTAACTCAAAGATGTTTTAGAGCCAAAATTAACTCCCCCAAAAAATTGCTTTGATGAGCTGTTTCGAACTGGCAAAACGAACTCAACTAGAACTTCATTTTGGCTCGATTTTGTTCAAAATTATGTCATTTCAGTTTGTTCCTCCATTTTGTTTGAAGTATACAGGTCCTTGAGTGGATATTTTCAGTGAAAGCTGCTTCTATTTTTGGCCTAAGCAGACTTTATACTTTGTAATGTTGAAATGTTTAAGTGTTTGAAAATGTTAAAGTTTGAAATTCAGTTAAAGGTTTGTTGAAATTGTTGATCCCAAAAATAAAATTTGCTGTTCATTTAATCACGCTTAGGAAATTTACAATTTGTTAAAGAATGTTTAAAGTAAAACAGTGGTTGCTGGTGATTCATAAAATTAAAGTCAATGAAAGCACTTTGAGAGTGAAAAAAAGCATATACAGGCAACACAAAAATAACACCCATGGCCCCTGATTATACATTTAAGGTGCCATATACTGCATTGGTTCAATACATTAAATTGTTCTCTATAGTATAGTAGGTATATGGCTTAGTAAAGTTCAAAAAATCTCCAGAAATGGTTTCATATACTCATGTATTGCTCCATAAAATACCCCTAAAATCAGAAGGTCCATAATTTACCTTATTTGGATCGGTCGTGAATATTAATGAGCGCGGCTGCTCGTCAGGTCCAGATAAATGACCTAAAGTACATGCAAATGATGAGGGCGTGCCACCTGAGTCACGTAACAGTCTGCTTTGTGTTCTGATTGGCCTGTTGTCCACTGGGGTTTTACACTAGTGGAATTTACATGAGAACAAGGGAGCAATCATGTCTGAGGCCATTTCCATATACTGATCTTTTATTATTCGACTATGCCTAGGTATACACCGATTTTTTTATAGGGCACCTTTAAGATCTTAGGAAGCCAAAGAATTGTACTGAGCAAGAAACTGAACATTGTTATACTTTTTTTAGTAATGTAGGAATTTGAAAATCTGTCAAACCCAGCTTACACTGTGCCATATTTAATAATCCTTTACGGTTGTAGCTTGTCAGACTGTATGAACGTGATCACCATGTCACACTGTAAAGTCTCAGTTGTCATAATGTCAGTCTGAATGACAAATCAAGACGTGCCAAACACTGACACATGCAGGACTCATCTGGAGTTTGATCAATCCTGATGAAACCTCACAGCAAACATAAACGATCTGTAGTGTTAATTTTACTCATAACATGCCTTAATAATAAAGGCATGTTAAATAAAAAAAAATAATAATAATTAAAGTTGTTGCACTGATTGCATCATCATACTGTATTAAACCCTGCTATTGGTTCTTGATCTGACACTCGTAGTAAGGGAAGTCACACTGCACGAAAGTGTCTGAAATTTTTCTGATACTGCGAGAATTTCATTGGATGGAAAATTGTATCGCAATGGCAATTGATCGGCTGTTGGTGTACATGTCAAACCAACAATCAAAGACCAAGGATTTTAGCCTAGGATTGTAGGAAAAATTCAGCACATTTCCAAAATTTGTCTTAGATGACCAAATCAAGTCAAGGGATCGTTCACCGAAAAAGTAAAATTTGCTGTTCATTTATTCACCCTCATGCCATTGAGATATATACATGAGTTTTTTCTTTAGTAGAATATTAAAGATAGCTTTTATAAGAACTTGTGGGTTATTTATATAATGTTATTGTAACAAGTCAACAGCTACTGTCACTTTGAAAGTCAAAAAACATATGTAGGCAAAACTAAATTATTTCAATGGCTCCTAACAATACATTGAGGTCTTACATGTATTAACCTAAACAGTCAGTGTGTTCAAGAAGCATTATTTACAACATTAATACCTTAAATCCTCAGCTTCTGTGAACAGACCTGAGCCAAGCTCCCTGTCGCATAATAACATTTGTGTGGGCACAAACTCTCGTATGATTTCTTGCCTGTAACATGGAAGTCAGTTGGAAAGAGAAATGTTTGGTTACTGATTAGTCATTTTTAGGTAGACTAGTCGTTAAAAAAATACTTGTGGAAATACAATCCCTGTCAGGTAAAACTGTATTGATGTCCCTGAAAGATTTATTTGTTGTTTCTTCTCCTGCTGCACAATTTTCTGCAGTTAATTGAGAAAAAAAGTGCTTAAAATGCAGACTCCTTTCAAACTGTTTGTGAATATTTTCTGCGTTACAGTAGATGCTTCTATTTTTGGCCTATGGGTTTATATGCACTGCAGGCAGTTGCACATTTTCCAGTGATACACACTGTTAGAGTTTGTTCACACAGCATATGAAGCAAAATGCATGTCATTAGCATTTTTAACAGCATTTCAACTTAATGCATGATGAAAGACCACCCTTTGGTATATTTTAATGAGTTTAAAAACAACACAGATAGCACAGTAATCCTACATGCATTCCCATGTACATGACCTCTCAAACATCTTTGTGATATTGCTGATATATGAAGGTCAAAGATGAGGATAATGGCCTCTGAAAGCCACAGGATTGGTGTCTGAGAATATTTGTTCAAAATAAAATGCAACTAAATACACACAAAATAAAAAAAATGATAAATTAAAAATAAATGTATTAAAAACAAACATGACTAAAACACTCATCATAATTAGAACACAAGGTAAACAAGTAATTTTTACATTTTTGTTGTCTTTCTTGCCATAATTATTTTTCATTTAAAGCATTTATTTTGAACTGCTCTTAACATAACAAGTCACATATTCATGACAGTTAAAGTTAATTGTTTTGGCTGCATTCTCATTCTCTGCAAAGTAATAATGAAAGTAAAAGCATGTTTGAAGAATGTTGTTTACCAATGAGTTTCTTTTATATTATTTTCATATTTTTGTTTACAATGGATGTCAATGGGAAACATTTCCACTTTGGTTGAATTATCTATTTAAATCTTCTTGAGGAACAACAATGTACAATAGTGTATTTTATTTTACCAGCTGTTTCCTTTTAAAATCACCACTTTTTTTGAATAATTTGTATATACTTTTATACTTTAGATTTCACTTTAGCTTCCAACTAGTGTGCATAGTAGATTCATTAAAGAGTTGTTTACAAACACCAGTTGGTACAATTTGGCTCTGCGAACTGAAGCAGGATCTTGTTTTGCCAGGAAAACCTTTTTACAAGTCTTGACAGTTGAAGAATTTTTGTTAATCTTGTACTTGGCCAGATTGACTGGGAGGCATCAGACGATCAGATGCAACAATGCCTGAACAAAGGGAAAGATAACAAGGTTGGTCAAATCTCCATCTATTGTTTTATCACCTCTGGATCGTGTACTGATGTAGATTTCCTCACTCTTACAGACGGAGTGTTTCAACCACATTCGGTTCCTGCAGAGGTTCAACAGCACACACTTGTACACATGCGGCACACATGCTTTCAGCCCTCTGTGTGCATACATTGTAAGTCACTGTAATGGTTTATTTACATTGACACCTTTTTCAATTCAAAATGCCAAAAAAAAGTGATATCATATGCATTTTAGCTATTCATTTACATGACAACAGTGAAAACCCTTGCCTTTTTTAGTACGATGTTTTCATATTTAGAGGGGCAATTTACATGACAAGGTTTTCAGCCAAAAACATTAAAATTTGTATATGTTTTGCCTGTTTTTTGGGACTGAAAACACATACATTTGAAAACAGCTTAAATGCCACCATTGTTGCGACCGTGTAAACATCTGAAAACAAAGGTCTTTGAAAATGATGACATTGTGCATGCATAGTGTGTGTTTAGAGAAGCGTGTGTATATATAAATGGGGAGTATAGATTAATTCTGCTTTCCGCACAAAGTCAGAGGTGGGATTTTCAACATAATCAGAATCAGAATGAGCTTTATTCGCCAAGCGTGTGCAAACACACAAGGAATTTTTTGTGGGTTTTTTTTCAGAAGCTCAGGGTACACATACATACTTACATACATCCAAATCAACAAAAGTGAAATTGTCCCACTTCCAACCTTAATGCGTTCCAGTCAATCGCGCTTCACAGTCACTTTTTCATTACGTGAGATTTGAATATTTCATAACATTTCATGTTATTGTGCCAGTTATGGCTGAAACAAAAAGAACAGATAATGCTAGTTGTCCTTTGAATACAGCTTACATTATATATTGCACTATATATTGCACTACAGAATACATTATATATTGCACTATAAATCTAATATTTGCTCAGAAATAGCTTTTATTAGTATGGTTCCTACTCGTTTTGTGCTGTAACACAACATTATTTATATGTTTCACATAAGGTCACTCCATGCTAATCTCGCTTTAGCAGAACTAACCGCGATCTGTGAAGTGATCTCAATCTCACTGAAGTCTGTTCTTTGATCTGCCCCAAGTTCACAGGTCGGATGTCTGACTTCAAGCTGCGTTCTAGACCTTATTTCCAAGTAGGATTTAGGAAAATTCCCACTTCTAAGCAGCATAAAGGCAAGCACAAACAAACATATACAATGATGGTTGAGTAGGCCTGCATTGTGTGTTGTTGTTGCTCAAGGGCTTCCTAATGCTTCTTCAGCAAAGTGTGGATTTACTTCACATTATAAGCAAGCAGAGACACATCTTACACATATGGAAAATTATATTTAGACACCAGCGCAGAGCCACCAACAGCGCATTGTCACTTCCCTACAGTGAAGTGAAGTGAAGTGAAGTGAAGTGAAGTGTAGTGTGGCCAAGTATGGTGTCCCATACTTGGAATTTGTGCTCTGCATTTAACCCATCCAAGTGCACACACACAGTTAGTGAACACACACATACCGTGAACACACACCCGGAGCAGTGTTAAACAGGTACTGTTTAATTACAAGGTTACTGCGCCAAATACCGATCTGGCATATGGAATACAGCATTTTTGGCCGTTTTTTGATTTGTGGAAACAGATCATTAAAAAAATGTAGAGATGACACTTTATTAAAAACAAAAAAAAAATCCTATTTTTGGCTACATCGTTGTCATGTAAAGGTAGCCTACGATGCAAACCTTTATATGTAGAGGCATCTAAAACTAATTTTATTGCATATTTCCAGGATGGAAAGGAGTTTAAAATCTCATCAGCCTTTGAAGAGGGTCGAGAGAAATGTCCATACGACCCTACAAAAGGCTACACTGGCCTGTTAATTGGTATGTCATCTATAAATTACATCAATAATTTACATCTTGTCATTGGTTACTTTTTGGAGACAATTATGTGATTTGAATGATATCAAAGTCTTTAAGGTATTATGTTGAAGATTCGTGAACTACATACGACCCTCTGTTTCCCTCAGATCAGCAGATGTACACAGCATCCCAGTATGAGTTCCGGAGTTTTCCAGATATTCGACGAAACTCTCCGAACCCTGTACTGAAAACAGAGGAGGCTCCGACTCAGTGGCTACAGGGTTAGCTTGCTCCATCACATATTTTAGTTAAATATTTCATCTTATACCATCAACATAACTTTATGTTTGGATTTCTAGGTTAAGAATATTTAGCCACTTAATACTAGAATGGCGTCGGCATGGCGACAACCCATTTAAACTCAAAGTTGTTTTACATTTTTTAGATCCTACATTTAAAATTCTAATTTGTTTTGGTCACTAAGCAAATAAATATGCAATATGACATTTTTAATATATAAGTTCTACTATTCAATAGTTTTTTTTGGTGACTTTGATGCTTTTATTCTGCAAAGATGTTTTAAAGACATATTCCATTGATCAGAAAACCTAAAAGATTGAACAATTTTTTCTTTTAAACTTTTTAAACTTAAACTTAAAAGTTAGTTTTTAATACTTTTATTCATCAAAATGTATTGTGTTGATCAAAAGTGAAAGTAATGACATTTACATGATCTATTATATATCTACATTACGTATCTATTTCAAATAACTGTGTTCTTTCCATCATTAAAGAATAGATATATTCTTTACATTTAATCAGGATTTCTGATCCTTATGACACTGAAAATGGCTGCTCAAAATTCATCAACTGAATGAATTAAACTAATAAACATTTTCATAAAAAAAAGCAAGACATCGTTTTACATTGTACTAATTTTCTTTTACAATATATATTACTGTTTTATTGGTTCAAATGATTGCAGCCTTGATAAGCATAAAAATCTTACCAACACAAAACAGTGTAGAATAATTTAGTACATTAAAAATAGACATTATTAATAATTACATAATTTATTGTACTGCATTAGATTCTGTTTTTATTTTCCTTTGTGGTGTGATCTGCTAACCTCGGTCTGCTGTCTTGTCCCACACAGAGGCTGATTTTGTGGGTTCAGCGCTGGTCAGAGAGAGCCTGAGCAGCTCAGCAGGAGATGATGACAAGATTTACTTCTTCTTCACAGAGAAAAGCCAAGAGCTTAGTCCATACTTCAGCCACAGCAGAGTAGCGCGAGTCGCCCGCGTGTGCAAGGTATATGATGTCTCACATGCCACTGTACCTTTACCTTTAACTCCTACGATGAAAAGGTTCGTTTTTGACCATATTTGGAATGGTCATGAATATTAATCAGCTCTGCTCTATAACTCCACAGCTCATGTCAGTGACACACATATAGACACACACACACACACACACACACACACACACACACACACACATGCATAGACACAGGTACACACACACACACACACGCACGCACGCACGTACACACACACACACACACACACACACACACACACACACACACACACACACACACACACACACACACACACACACACACAAATACAGTTATTTTTAACAAAATTGAGTAGGTACCTAGCCACTCGGATGTATTTGATCTTTTTAACTGAAGGTTAATTTTAGCTAGAAGGAGCGAGTGAATGAAATGAAATGAAAGTTTGCTCCTCAGTTGTGTTGTGGATGAAATATAGGCTAAAATATAATTATACTCGACAAAAGATGCCAACAGAGCTATATATACGACAGAGTTAATGCATAAACATCCATTAAACACATATATTTAGCAGTCTACATGTGCTTGTTGCCTCATTCCAAAGATATGTGGCAAAGTTGTGATGAGATAATCCATGCCTGGTTGCATTAACCGAGAGCTCTATAATGCCGGTCTCATTTTCAAAATAGGAGTCCCATATACATAGTAAGTCCAATATTAATACAAGCTTATGTAAACTTAAAAATAAGGGAACAAATTATTGTTGCCAATCAAACGCTGCCTGAGGCTTGCGTTTTAAAGGTCCAGTAAAATTAAAATAATGTTTTTTAGATGTTAGTATCAGTATCAAGGATATGTATAAGCTAGTGTGGTGCAAAACAATGACAAAATTTGTGTTTAGAAGATATAAAACCGATACAAACATGTAAAGCTTGTAGTTTGTCACTTCTGCCTAAATGGATCAACGTTTTTTTTCATGTCACCTCATACTTCAGTTTCTCATCCAATCTTGACCAATCAAATACTCTCTAGTATCTGACATGCCCCGCCCCCTTCAAGACGCTTCTCATTTGCTTTTCATTTGATGCGCTTGAGCTCAACCCCTCTCACTGGCAGAGCTGTGATGAAACAAAATGCTATTGGCTGCTTTTTTAAAAGGGGAGGAGCTACTCTATATCCCACCTTCTCTTAGTTTTTCAGTTGAGATTACGTCAAACACTGAATAAAAAAATGCACATTTCAAAGCACTTCACAGGACCTTTAATGATCATCAGAGTCTGTGTTTTGCTCAGATTGGCCCGTTTTTTACTTGTATTTTACACTCTCAGGATTTACATGATAATTTTGGAAATCCCATTATTATACTTATGCCTAAGTACAGTATATACAGATTTTCATTCTATGACACCTTTAAAAGCCCTGCCTTTCTGAGAGCTCTTCTTCACTCTGATTGGTCAGATGGCCCAGTCTGTTTTTGATTGGTCTACCGCTACAGTGGTTGTCAGAAGTTAAATGGCAATTATCATATCTGAATATCTGTGGTAGAAATGTGTCTTTCTGATATGTTGACAACACAAAAAACCTCTACCAGTTTTCAGCTACAACTTCAGTCTTTGAGGGTCAAGGCAGACAGTGAATTACACATCTGTTACTACACATCTTCATAGGTTTGTGCTGGAAGTATGACTCAATGTTCACAATCGCTTCTTTCTTTAGGTAACAGTTAACTGCATTTATTGTACATTTTGATCTTTCATGATTTGCAAACTTTTATACATTCACAAACAGTTCTATTATGCACTGCATATAAAGTAATATCTGAGAAAGCATAACTGGGACACTTAAAAATTAGGGGGAAAGAATCTAGAGTGTGGTGAATATGCTTTGCACAGTAAAGTGTAACCAAAATGGTTGGGAATTGAATCTGTTCCAGAGGAGAATGGGAGAAAAGAACAACAAATGTTTAATTCTCTCCACAAACTAATGTTACTCAAAAACAGGAAGATGAAATGACACACTCCTCCATTTGATTCGATTTGACAGAGAAAATAGCACACATAAACGAATGGATTTGAGGCACCAAACCATTTTCTTCACAGCTTTGTAAGAACCCTGGTCTCGAAATGCTCCTTTATTTGAAGTGTGGTTTTCTACAGGTTTTCTAATAGTGTTTTCAGGCATCTCTCTTTCTCTATCAGTTCCCTTCCCACGAGACTCGCCTCTGTCTTGATTCTCAATCCATCAGTCTAGCTCCACACTCACATCAAAGTGCCAATTGAACATGTCTGCAATTTCACATCTTTTCTAGACTGCTACTCTACACTGTTTATTTACCTTGGGATGGTTTTGTGCGCTTTCAGAGTGTTGCTCAGTGATCAGTGTAAGTGAATTCAGTGTTCTCAGCTGTTATGTTTCATCATTTGTCTAAAGGCACAGAGCACGTCTTTGCAGTCTTAAAGGTCAGGATGTTTACTGCATATCCAAAGGACTTTTTGTTCTTTATAAATAGCCTAATTGGGATTGCTTGGCTCCTGTGATATTTGGGTTCAGCTGACATTATTGTGTAATTATTAGATTGTGTTATTAAATTGTGTATTTTAATGCTTTTGCGTTTGTTCACAAAACATTTGTGTATCTCCAAGAAACGTATTTAAAACTACTGTATATTTGAGAGAGGTCTGGATGCAGAACTGGTGCAGTGCAATCTGAGCTGCATCCAATGCTTTTTAATGCGCTCACCTAACCCCACCCCTAACCCCACCCCTCACAGTGACGTCACTAGCTCCATTGAGTGCATTGTGTCTGACATTGCATCACTGAGATATGCAGCCTCAGCTTGCATCATCAAGGTCTCACCCAGATACTATTGGTATATTTCAGTGCTGATAACATTGCCTTTGGGGGGGGAAAAAGCATTGAAATAATATATATTTTCCTCTTGACTCATTTTATGTTACATCACCATGTCTTCTTAGGGACTTTGTGCAGTTGTGAATAAATATTGTAGAGTAAATGTTAATAATAATAATAATAATAATAATAATAATAATAATAATAATAATAA
>CAIGQV010003909.1:27918347-27945003 GCA_903798115.1 Danio jaintianensis
AATAATAATAATAATAATAATAATAATAATAATAATAATAATAATAAAAGTCTAATAATAATTAAAAATCTATATTTACTGTATTAGATAATAATAGTAAAATTGTATTTTAAAATTTATATTATTTTATTTAAAAAATGTAATAAAAATTACAAATTTAATTATATTTCATTTTATGCCACAAACCATTAGAATATTAGGTAAAGATCATGTTCCATGGAGATTCATTTATTCATTCATTTTCCTGCGGCTTATCCCTTTATTCATCAGGGGTCGCCACAGCGGAATGAACCGCCCACTTATCCGGCATATGTTTTATACAGAGGATGCCCTTCCAGCTGCAACCCAGTACTGGGAAACATCCATACACACTCATTCACACACATACACTACGGCCAATTTAGTTTATTCAATTTACCTATACCGCATGTCTTTGGACTGTGGGGGAAACCGGAGCACCTGGAGGAAAACCACGTGAACACGGGGAGAACATGCAAACTCCACACAGAAATGCCAACTGACCCAGCCAGGACTCAAACTAGCGACCTTCTTGCTGTGAGGCGACAGCGCTACCCACTGAGCCACCGTGTCGCCCCCTTCCATGATGATGTTTTGTAAAATATACAATACCAAAGCACTAGTCTCTAATTAGTAATATTCATTGCTAAGAACTTAATCTGGTCAACTTAAAATATGATTTACTTAGTATTTAGATTTCCCGAATGGTGGTCTCTAAATTATTGTTCTATAATAACAAACCAAAAATAAATGGAAAGTTTATTATTCTTTCACATATTTTTTCATCTCAATTTCCAAAAATGGACACTTACTGTATGACTGGTTTTGTGGTCCAGGATCAGATTTTACAAATATAAAATGTAAAAACATATTTTTTAAAAAATCTAAATAAAATGCAACAACATTTATTTGAAACAGTAAATTCATTTGAAAATGTGTTCTTGCTCAATACAAGTAAAAAAACCACAACTAATCTTACTGACCCCATACTTTTGAATGGGATTGAACATAATAGTAGCTTAGATATCATAGTGTGAATGACATTATATCCGTGTGGATTGAAGCCAGGCTGGTGAATTGTGTAAATCAGACTGTGAGGACTGAGGGCAGAATCAGCTTCTCTGTGGCAGTTCACACAGCAGGGTCACATTAATGAGCAGATTATTGTTCATTATCCACAAGCTAGAGGGACTGAATGCTGTTAATACACACTCGCTGACACTGAGTTGAGGGAAAGCCATAATTAAACACAGCAACTCAGCTGTTGTCAGTAACGGTCTGAATGAAATCTTAATAAAAGCTTCATCACACCGGCCTATGCCAGAAATCACTCGCAATTTCGTAATACTCCAAATAATATGCAGCGAGCTCTGGTTTCATATATCCATACATCGGCTACTGAATATCACCAGCTGAGATAAGGGCATAATAACTCAACATTCAAAAGTCAGTTTCCTTTCTTCCACAGTGAATTAAAGGCCCTTATGTTATAGTTTTAGTGTTATTGCTAAAAAATAAGTACTGGGGAAACCAAGATTGCTGTAAGAAGCTCAAAGTCATTCCTACTGTACATGAAGATTTATTCTCCTCTTGGGAGGCAGAATGGAAAATGTACTTTATCCCCTTGACATGATGGGGATTCCTTTTCATACAAAAAAATTGAGTGCATCTCCCTTTCCCACGGTCACACTGACGATAATGTTACAGTAACTGCCACCAGCTGTGCCAAGAGCCAGTGATCCATGTTAAAAGAAGTTATAAGCTTCCTTCTGCTGTTCTAGCAAAACTCCTTTTCTAATAAAATGTACTTGTTGTAAATATTTTTACTGTCCATGAAGTGTATGTATTAATGAGGCATTTATAGGAACTTATATTGAAGATTGAGTTGGCGGTTCATTCTGCTGTGGCAACCACTGATAAATCAGGGACTGAGCTGAAGGAAAATGAATGAATGAATATATTGAATATTCTTTCACATACAGTAAGTATGGGCACAGCCATTGGAACCTTATTGGCTCAAGACTTACGGTCTCATTTACTTCAATTGATTTTTAGCTAGAAAACAACTACTTTTACTAAAAACGATTTAAACTGGTATTTTCTTATGATATTATTTCGATTTTTATGCATAATCATAAACACTGTGTGTGATCTATAAAAACAAACTTGACAAGAGAATGTGCGCAGCTGTAAGTAAACTATAAGTAAATATATATTAAACTTTAAATATTGACTTAATTGAATAATTTTAAATCATTATATGAGCCCTAATCATAAAATCATAAAAATCCTAAATAAATTAACATTCATTTTGGTGTACACTGTAAATTTCTTTTTGTTAATTAACAGTTTTCGTATTTTGTTATTTACAAGTGATTACTGTTTAATTACGGTTGTGAATTGCTTTATGGGATGTTGATCTCTGCTCTGACTTTTGATGTTGAAAATTCAACTCTACAGTTTAACAGTGACTTTTATTGACATTTTAGTAGTTTGAAATAATATAATGTATAAGAAATAATATATAGACAAATAAGTCTTTAAAATGTACTGTCAGTTTATTACAAGGTTTTTGTACCATAATATACAACACCAACCCAGACAATATATCACTTTAAACTATTAAAAATGTTAATAAAAGTCCCTTTTTCAAACTTTTCAATGTTAAAAGATGTTGGAAGAAAAATCAAGATCCCATAATGCAATTCATTCATTCATTAATTCATTCATTTTCCTTCGGCTTAGGCTCTATTTCAGTAGTCACCACAGCGGAATGAACCACCAACTATTCCAGCATATGTTTTACGCAGCGGATGCCCTTCCAGCCCAGGACTGGGAAAATAATGCAATTCAAAAGCATAAATAAACAACATAAAAACATGAATCACATACGGGGAGCTGCTAATTTAATTTTAATTACTTTTAGGATGGTTTCTATACAAATTGTATAAATCAGACCCCTGGAGTTTTTGGCCCACAAAATACTTTGGGTCAAAGTGGGTCAGCAGGGGCTTAAGGAGAACACATTCACAGTTTACCTGAATCAAGAGTACATCTGCATTTCACATGTTTTCATAGTAGAATACCAGCTCATTTAAAGCATCCAAAACCTTTCAAAGCCAGCACAGGTCTGATTGGGATCTAATATGCATTCTCGTCACCACATAGGGCAGAAATGTTTATAGATTTATATGCAACGCTAAAGGCTATTTATACTAACAGTTGTCATAATAAATACAAAGTATGCTTATTAAAATACCACTTAAAACTGTCTCTTGCATATGCCGTTGATGATAACCCATTCCTGTCATAAATTACTTGTTTTTGTCTGCGAGCTTCCTTTGTTGCTTTAACTGGAAAGATAACAGTACAGTGAGATGGAAGACAAAAGACCTTACAGTAGATCACAAAATTTTGCTGAAAATGAATAGAAATGCTGATGCTTTCTAAAGAGATGTGATGTAAACATATGAGAATTGTTTTGCATTTTTCTAAATGTGTTTGTCTTTGGACTTAAAAGCCCTAATGGAAGCAGTGATTGAATAGGCACACTGTAAAAAATATATATAAAATACAAAAATCTGTTAATTAACAGTTGCTGAAGCTTGTTATTCATGATTATTCCATTCATAATTCAAATGGCATTATTGGACCTTTTTCTCTGCTCCATCAGTTTTTGATATTGACAATTTAACTTCAGAGTTTAACAAATGGATTTTAATGAAACAATATATTATATAAGAAATAAATAGCAATAAATCCATACAATAACAGAAAAAATACTGACGGCTCATTACCTGTTTTTGTGCCATAATTTACATGAGCATCCCAGACAATATATCATTTCAAACTATAAAAAATGTCTATAAAAGTCACTTTGTTAAACCTTTGAGCATAAAAATTTGTCAGGGCAAAGATCAAGCCCCATAATGCAATTCCAAAGCAAAAAACAACAACAAAAAAGCGCAAATGTTAATCAATGAGTATTTTTACAGCATTATGTTTTCTCTTTTTTTTTTGTTGTTGTTTGAAATATACAAGACACAAATGAATATTTTACTGTTTTTATCCTACTGGTCATCTCAATACTGTAGTCAACGTCTGCAAATTTGTATTTTTGCTATCTGGGTTGTTTCCATTCATTTTCCGCTCACTGGTGAAATAGTGGGTTGTATGACGCTGCTCCAGGGAGACATGTAAAGTGCAGGTTTTGAAGCAGCACTGTGAGGCCATTGGTCTGACAGTGGAAACACAGCTTGATTTTGGCCTCACTGAACAAGGTCTTAGGCTACTGGCTCTGTCTGGCCTGTATAAGCCCTGGTTTGTGTTGAGCCAACTGTGCGCACCCACAGCTAATGTGCAGAATCCACTTGGTTAGTGCAGTGGCACTAGTGCACTTACTGCACACCAGCTACAGGTGCAGAGGAGAGAGAGTGGGTGATAGAGGCAATTCAGTGGATAGGAATTATTAGCCCATGACTGATAATGGCTGATGGAGGGAATCTGGCCAAGATACTCAGGTTACACCATTACTCTTTTTGAGAAATTATTTAAATGACCACAGAGAGTTAGGACCTCTGTGTTAACATGTGTTCTGAAGTATGGTTATTCTTACAGAAAAGTGTCTGGATCACTATACCGGGGCACTAGAACCCACACAGAGCACAAGTTTAGCACACCATGACTTTAAAAACATTAGCAACCTAGTTTTCCCAGGAGGTCTCCTATCCAGGTACTGACCAGCCCATACCAGTTTCTTTAACTAGAGGACAAATTGTGCATTATTTATTTTAAAAACTCACTTCTAGGCACACACCTATTGATATTGATATCTCTAAGGTAATAATCTCTCTCACTTTTGATCAATTTAATGCACCATTGCTGGATAGCACAATTAATCTGTTACACCTCAAACTTTTGAACAGTAAATGTTACAGATGTGAGTTTTTGGAATTGCATCTTCTTTCAGCCGTTCTCTGTCATTTCATCCTGCAGAGAGACAGAGGAGGTCTCCTCACACTACAGAAGAAGTGGACATCCTTCCTGAAGGCACGTCTGGTGTGTTCTTTACCTGACTATGAATTTCATTTCAACGTGTTGAGGAGTGTGTTTTTCCTGGAAGGCTCCAGCTCTCAGGACTCTGTTTTCTATGGCATCTTTGGCCTGGAATGGTAAGATTACGTTTTATCTTTTAATTTCTATTTTTGCATTATTAGCTATTTGATTTTATTGTTGGTGTCTTTTGTTTTTCATGTCTTCTGGTTCTCCTTAGAAAGGTTGGATTTTAGTGACTCTGTAGGTCCTGACACACCAACCCAATAGTGGGCCGTCATTGAGTGTTGGTCTGTGTAGGTCTGGAACACACTAAAGGATTTTCAGATTCTTACAGATTTTAAAATCATGGGAGACCAGAGACATAAGGACAGTTTCAAAGAGTTTTTAACATTATGATGATGATCTTTAATTAGTTTGACATAATCAGTTGGCTCTCCTGGTTCTTTTCTGCTGGAGCAAAAAGAAAAAAAGTAGAATTTGGGTGAAATTTGTTGCCATATTTGTCAGTCCTCTCCACTTTTGTGATACATTTTAGCTATAAAAGCATACAACATCCAGTTGTAAAGTTTGCTTGGTCTCATTATGTTTTTTTTTCGTCAGGGGGAGCCTGATCAAAATCCTCCTTGATATTACAATTGAGGATTGTTTGGATAAAACTGTTGGTTGTGTCAATCCTTGAATCAGGCCACACCCCTTTGATTGTTGGTGGATGCAAATTGGGTCTAAAATCAGGTTTGATATTTTCGAGAGCATGTCCAGAGGTGTTTTTGTGATGTATTCAGTACCATTGGATCCCATCAGGGGCTTTTGGCTGATTTAACGTGTTAAATTGTCAGCATCATTTCTATCAGCACCAATCCTGTTGGTGTGAGAGAGAGAATTTCGAATGGCTGTTCAGTTTAGTGAATACGAATAAAGATTATTAAAGCGAGCAAAGAATTCAGGATGGCACAGGTGTCTTCACTGAGCATTTCAATATGCACATATATTCATGATATTACGAGCTGTGTGGAATAAAGAAAGGGATTTTTCATATTCAAAATGATAGGTGAGTGTTGCTTTGTTTACAGTTAGTAAATGTGTAGAATATAGACTTTTCTTACCTATGATATAGACAGTGTTTTCCTCTCATAGAGATGCACTAGGTTGCCTTTGGTTGTACACAGTAAATGTGTTCAGGTGCAACTTTGTAGCACAGATGAACATATATTCAATATTCAATAATTCAATGTATGGTGATAACGAACATGCCACAATATTGATATTATGGCCACTTCAAAATACAGTGAATAATTATTCATTACTTAAACTTGTTAGAGTGCCTTTTCAGAATATTGACATTGTTGTATTGGCTGTGGTTGTTCATCACAGCACCAGATGCTTGAAATCCTAATAGGCGGTTTATTTTCAAATATTAACATTATACAGTTGAAGTCAAAATTATTAAACCCTTTGAATTATTACCCCCCCCTGTTTATTTTTTTCCCCAATTTCTGTTTAATGGAGAGAAGATTTTTTCAACACATTTCTAAACATAATAGTTTTAATAACTCATTTCTAATAACTGATTTCTTTTATCTTTGCCATGATGACAGTAAATAATATTTTACTAGATATTTTTCAAGACACTTCTATACAGCTTAAAGTGACATTTAAAGGCTTAACTAGGCAGGATAGGGTGATTAGGCAAGTTATTGTATAATGATGGTTTGTTCTGTAGACTATCGAAAAAAAATATAGCTTAAAGGGGCTAATAATTTTGACCTTAAAATGGTTTAAAACAAAATTAAAACTGCTTTTATTCTAGCCAAAATAAAACAAATAAGACTTTCTCCAGAGGAAAAAATATTATCAGACATACTGTGAAAATGTCCTTGCTCTGTTAAACATCATTTGGGAAATATTTAAAAAAGAAAAAAAATTCAAAGGGGGTTTAATAATTCTGATTTCAACTGTACGTTAATCTTAAAAATTAACATATTTTTTTCAAAATTCATATAAACATGAACACAACCCCAGATTAATAAAGGGACTAAGCCGAAAAGAAAATGAATGAATCAATATGAACATGTATATTGAAAATTCTGTGACTATTTATAGGCCCTTTGTTCATTAAGGGTCTATTTGTTAGCATCAGTTAATTTAACTAACGTCAATGTAATGATGCCTACAAAAGCAATTATTAATCTTAAGTTATGTTAATTTCTTAGTTAATGCCTAATAATGCATTAAAATCTAAAGTTGTAAGCGTTTTATTAAATTGAATTAATAACTAATACATTTCAGTTGTTCTTACTATGGCTGTTTCTCACTGTTGAGTTTAATGCATTAACTAACGTTTACTAATGAGAATTGATTGTAAAGTGTTACCTATTGTACTACATCGTACCTTTGGGCTTAAATTGTTTGAAACATTTATTTACTCTGAACATGCATATACAATAAAGTAGTCCACTTAGTTTTTTTTGTTATTATTCCTGTTAAACAAAATTTTTTTGCAGCTTAAGTCAATATCGTGCAAATGCTGTATATTGTGATGACAGTTAATCACAATTAATAACAACAACAACAAAGCCTATTGAAGGCAATTCCTGAAATGATTCGCCTAAAAAGCATAACGGCTAATGCTAACACTGCCTCTATTACAGTATGCAGGCAGAGACCAAAAGCTGCTTTTTGATTGGCTAAGACATGATGATTCACACAACCAAGTTAGCGTTACAGGCTTTCCAATGGTAATTAAAACAGACATTTTCATCTCCCCATAGTAAAAAAAATCTCTGCTTAATTTCCTCAACAAAAGCAAACCATCCTCTTAAATGATCCTGGCAGCTGTGTGCGGAAGCTTAAAGTTTTGCGTTGCTGTGCATGCAAATAACACCCTGGTCAATAGTGATTAAAGGACACTGCCAGGAAGCATCATGTCATTTTGCTGTGACTGCCAGGTTTGTTGAAATGAATTTTGCCTGTTAGTAAGTTCATCTGTCAGCCCGGACACATTCCCCTGCTTTGGCCAGCTCTTATATCACATGAGGCAACAGCATTTACAGTCCACCAGGATCATCAGAAGGAAAATCGCTGACACGTCCTCTTACCGCCTGGAGAGCATGTTTAATTCATGAGCAGGTCACACTCTCTCAGGAGATGAGAGGATTTGCTCTGGACATGTATAAAAAGTCGCCATTGACCAAGTACTTTGTACTTTGAAGCTCGAGGGCCACATTTCTGTTTCTTTGAGCATGGCAGTTGAGCTTTTTTCTTTTCATTCAATTGCTTCCTTTCACACTTTTCTTCAGAGCTAAACTGAATATAGCACATAGGTCACACACGCTTTACGTCTGCCGTTTTGACTGACATGACAGGCCGGACGCCCTGCCGAAACCAGAGGGGTGTTTCTGATGAGCTGCCAGGCAATCAATCTGTGGGTTGCAGCAGCCTGAGGTGAAAACCGCAAACATGCTGTATGAGTAACAGTGATGAATGACGGGACAGGCGGGACCATAATGTTTCGAAAATAATTAAGGAGAGAGAGAGCGAGAGAAATAAAGAGAGAATGAGTGCGTCAGCTGAGCTCTGGTGACCTGATCATGCTGACCTCCAGGGTAAGGGTGAACGACTGTGGTGTCACTGTGTCATCAGTTTGGGTGTAAAGTTTACATTGACGTGGGTGTTTGTTTTCCTGAGTATTAGCCAAGTCTAAATCAGACCAGGAATCTCCAATGAAAGACCTTTTCTCTTAAAGGGACAGTCATGCAAAACTGAATCGTTTGTGTCATTTTGATTGACATGTTTTCCTTTGGAACATGTGCAAATGAGTTATTTAATAGAATGCCCTAGGCTGTCAGTTTCCATAAAAGTATTGTTTGTGTGCTATAAAATGTTTTATTGATGGTTGCAGTTTGTGGATAATCTAATATACTGTAAATTACTCAACCTAAGTGTTTTATATTAGATTATCCACACACTGCAACCATCAATAAAAAATGTATGAAAAGCTAATTCAGTACTGTGTTTGTTATTTAGAACAAATTCAGCTTGTTTTAGTTCTCTTCTGTTGAACACACACACACGCACGCACACGCGCACGCACACACACACACACACACACACACACACACACACACACACACACACACGCACGCACGCACGCACGCACGCACGCACGCACACACACACACACACACACACACACACAAACAAAACAGTAGCCACTGACTTCCAGAGTATTTTCTTTTCCTGTTGTGAATGTAAATGGATAATGGTCTCCAACATTCTTCAGAATATTGACTCACTTAAGTAAATTTTTGTGTGGACTAACTGTTTAACAAGTGTGCAGAATGCTTTTTTATTGAATCTTTAATGATTGTTTACTATGCATCAGGGCAAAAGTATCCTGTTAGATTATGAGCTAAATGTCAATAGTCTCACTTAATATTTACCAAGAAAATAAATGTTTGACTCTTTAATCTTATAATTGCACTGATAAACTTTTACATTTGAGTTCAAATGTTTTATTATTCAGCTATATCACTCAGTTTAGTCAGAAAGGTTTACAATGAATTTTAACCTAGCCAAAACTAAAAAAGGATCTGAAAATTCTGCATAAGTGTTTGATCAGAACTCTTAGAGGCTTTAAAGAGGTGATTAACGGAGAAATCTAAATTCTCTTGAGCTTTTGACATATGAAAGCTCATAACACTACAAAATCTGTATGTTTAAACCCAAAACTTTTTGTGTCTCCTCTAATATAAGCTTATATTGAAGACAGTCTGTCAAAACCACAGGTTCTGGGTTCTACTCTATGATGTAATAGGGTGGAAAAGCCCTGCATCCACAGAAAATTGATGGAAAATTCTACCTTACTGGCTGTTTAACCCTGTTAATATGCAAAAATGTCAGCCAATTTGGGATGCGTTTCCTAACTCCTGACTGAACTACCATAGTACAATGCATCATTTGGGAAAATGAATGATGTAGTGACAAGTGTTTCCCAAAACTGTAGTTGCTCTGTCGCAGATCCGTCGTTTGAACCACGTTAGTTATAACGTAACGTAAAAAATAACGCTCTAAATAGGGCAGAGCAACAACTTCTTTAGAGAAAATAAGCATTAAATTATATATTTTTCATTCATTCATTCATTTTCTTTTCGGCTTAGTCCCTTTATTAATCAGGGGTCACCACAGCGGAATGAACCGCCAACTTATCCAGCATATGTTTTATGCAGCTGATGCCCTTCCAGCTGACACTTATCACTGGGAAACACCCATTCACTCTCATTCACACTCAAACACTACGGACAATTTAGCTTACCCAATTCACCTATAGCGCATGTCTTTGGACTTGTGGGGGAAACCGGAGCACCCGGATGAAACCCACGCGAACACAGGGAGAACATGCAGACTCCACACAGAAATGGCAACTGACCCAGCCGAGGCTTGAACTAGTGACCTTCTTGCTGGGAGGCGACAGCACTACCCACTGCGCCACCGCGCCGCCCATTATATATTTTTGTTTTGTACAAATGATATTGTTTTATATGCACACACATGAAAAAAAAAATCCAATATTAGTTTTGGTAAAAACATGCATTCGTTTATTATATTATTGTATACAGCAGATATAGGGCCTATATTTCATTTACAAACATTATGGAGAATATTCCGTATTCTGTTCTAAAACATAAAACCACTTACAATAGCAAACACGTAGGCTCATGTAAAAACTAATTTTATTTATTTACCATAATATTTACCATATTTTTATTTAGTTATCATAATTACATTTAGATTCAGAAATTATTATTATTATTATTATTAAGTAGGCTATATTTTAATCATATTTATTTGAAAAGTCTACTTTTACAAATTTGACACACATAAACCTCTGCAGAAATGTTGTAGCCTATATGTCATATACAGTACAAATACATTTAAAGGCTAGTATAAATTAAAATCATTTTGCGTATCCTGTATTTTTGTTTTCACAAGGTTTGGAGATTTCCACTTGTAAATCATAGAGTACCTATAGCTTTTGTTATGAGCCATGGCTGCGTTCAAAATGGTATAAATGATTTCGGAGTGCACTACGAAGGGAGCGCAATTGTCACACTGAAGTTCGCTAAAACTTAACTGTAAAAAAAACTTTGAAAGCAAATTACAAGTGAGAGAGATATTTTTTCATTCAAAGTGGGTGTTGGAACGTTCAAAAGGAATAGAGCATAGGGGGGATAACTGGGAATAGAACACTACCAGGAACTATGGTTCTAACTACAGTTCTAGAGGTGTAGTTGCAAACGTAGAAGTTTGCGACACAGTTTGCTAATGTTTGTTGGAACGACGAATTTGGGAATTGCCAAATCTATGAACTATGTTTGTAACGACAGAACTTGTGACCTTAGCTGGCTAATGACGATTTTTGGAAATGAACCCCAAAGCAGTGGGCTTTTTAGTCTACAATCAGCCACGTCATTCAAACAGAGCGTTCTGATCAGGGTCAAAAACTCCTTTAATTGATAATAGTGAGTTACTTCTAAATTATAAACCTTGAGAACATTGCATAAATTAAATAAAAATTGAGGTTATTCATGACCTTTTTCAAATCTGGCTTTTTGAGACAAACTAGCACAACATGCTATCAATATTCCAAGGTCTTTCTATTGTTGAGCCCTGCATTTGAAAGCTGAATTGTTTATTTTATTCATAACCAGAGTCATCGATGTGTGGGGGAAGAATTGAGAGCTTGAAAGGTGGTGACGATTCTGGGGGCCCCTGGGGGGCGCAGCGATTTCAGTTCTTCTCCTAGGTGATATTATAATTTCAGTGTCACAGAATATGATTTGACTGGAATAAAAAGCATTTTTTGGAGAAATTTTCTATGACTACCTTCTGTCATTCTATGGAAAAGAGCAGCTTGGACATTCTGCTAAATATCACTTTTGTGTTCCATGGAAAAAGAAAAGCATCTACTGTAGAATGACACTAGGAAGTGTAATTGCTAGATAAACTGTAGAGTACTATAGGAAATGATTCTTCCACTATATTTTTCACATTTTCTTCTATAATCACTTCTAATAAGTGTCCCTTCTTTCACTAGGTTACACTTGAGGAGCTTTGTCTATGTTCCTCTTTCACCCCCTTCACCCACTCACTGTCATCCCTCACCTCTCTCGCACACTTTTTGATAAATTTGTAATCTATTTTTCGTGTTTCCATGGTTACACAGTGGGCTTATGAGGGTTTTACACAGGCATGCCAAGACCTTGAAAAACAATGAGCGCAGCACAGGCTGAGAGGCTCTTCGCTTAATAAACCCATGCGTACACCAACTGGAAAAACTAGGCTGATTCACAGCTTTCATGAATGTACCGTCTATTCACAAATTTTCTTGGAAATATATTCGAAAGAGTGGGTGTTGGTGTAGAGTAGGATTTCTCTTCTTTCTACTGCTTTGAAAGAATACTAACCAGTGCTTCTTCTTTCCTTTTTTTTTCAGGAAAAATGTCAAAGCGTCTGCTATCTGCCAGTACTCCATTTCGGATATCCAGTGGGCCTTTGATGGGCCTTACATGGAGAGCAAAGAAGACTCCAGCTCCAAATGGACTCAGTACACAGGGAAGGTGCCAGAACCGCGACCCGGCTCGGTAAGGCTTGTACTGAATTACAGCTATACTGATCCCCTGTTTCGTCTTACACTGGCCTGATTATCGTCATCCCTGAAACTCTGCCTGCTTGCTGACTCTGACGGGGAAGCACAAGTCAGCATTTCATAGGTGGAGCTACTAAAACTCCCTAATCACTAAGTCTCTGCTTCAGACAGCACACCGAGGTACAGGTAGAACGTCGTTCTGGTTTTATCCAGAAATCAGACACTGATGAGCAATTTTGCAGAGTGCATATGGAGAAAAGGGGCTTATTTCTTCAAAGCTTTTTTTGCCATGGAGATTAGTAGCAGGCGGAAAATCTTTGCTGATTGGCTGCATTATGAATTGTAAATCTGTGATACGTCTAATGAGCGAGTGAGAAGCTTTACAGTATAATTGATGTTTGGAAGTTCTTAGAAACATAAAGGAAAGGATCATTTAAGTTTCCTTGGCCTATTTTAAGTTTTCACACAAGCCTTTTCTTGAATGCTTGAACAGTTTCTGTGAAATAATTGAAATGACAGTTAAATTATGTAAATGTTCAGTCAAGAGACTCGGAATAGCTTGATAACCTACATTTTCTACGGGTTCTTGGAAATTACAAGGTAATCCCACTGTGCTAGGTATAAACAGAAATTAAAAGTGGAGGAGATTATTAGAGAACAATTTAATTGCTTGATTTTTTCTGAAATAATATAGTTTTCATCTTTGAAGATTTGAAGTAATTTTAGTTGTGGCTATACCATGGTAGTAGAACAGTGTTTTACAAAATAACCAAAGCCTTTGAAAAAAACTTTTATTTTGTTGATTAAAATAAAAGAGAACAGCAATGAAGCGATAAATGCAGGGAAGGAAGTGCCTGTTGCTGGTAGAGCTTCTGATAAACATTTGCTTTCACTCCTAATCATCCCTCCATATGGGTTCGGTCTTTTCCCGGTTTGATGGTGACAAGAAATGTATGCCATCGAACCCAAATAAATACAAATTTCTTTCATCACTAAACTGAGCTTTGGGCCATTTCTCTGTCCACACAACATGATCCTCAGCAGAGGTTAGTCTAGCCTTTTAACTCTTTCTGCATTTCCGCTGTCTCTTAAATAGGGTTTAAATGAGGATAAATTAGATTAAAGGGTTAGTTCACCCAAAAATGTATACGAGAAATACGAGAGCTCTCTCAATCTTCATAGACCGCAATTATCCAGAGATGGGAATCCAGAAAAGCAACCAAAACACTGTCAAAACATTCAATGTGACTTCAGTTGTTCAACTACAATCATATAAAGTTCCAAGAACAATGTGCCAAAAAGAACCCTGTAAAAAAGACTTTGCTTTTTTATTACTTCCACATCAGATTATGGTGCATGTTTACTATGGGCAATACAATGTTATTTTGTGTTGCGCTGCTGACTCTAATAGTAAATACATCATATTACCCATAGTAAATGTGCACCCTGACCTGACACAGGAGTTAAGACAGAGTTGAGCAAAGTCATTTTCATTCATTCATTCATTTTCTTTTCGGCTTAGTCCCTTTATTAATCTGGGGTCGCCACAGCGGGATGAACCGCCAACTTATCCAGCATATGTTTTACGCAGCGGATGCCCTTCCAGCTGCAACCCATCACTGGGAAACATTCATACACACTCATTCACACACATACACTACGGACAATTTTAGCTTACCCAATTCACCTATACCACATGTCTTTGGACTTGTGGGGGAAACCGGAGCACCCGGAGGAAACCCACGCGAACACGGGGAGAACATGCAAACTCCACACAGAAATGCCAACTGACCCAGCCGAGGCTCGAACCAGCGACCTTCTTGCTGTGAGGCGAACGTGCTACCCACTGCGCCACCGAGTCGCCCGCAAAGTCATTTTTATCTTTTTAATTTTTTGCACATGTAAATTTTTTGTAAATCATGTAAATAAAATGTACTTTTTTATTTTGTGCTTCAGAATACCTGTAACTCATGAAATACACCTTAAAATATTCTTTTACTACTGTAATATATATATTTTATCTGAAAATAGTGTTAACTGTTCATTTTCTTTCAGTGCATCACGGATCAACTTAGAGCAAAAGGCATCAACTCATCCATTAACCTGCCAGACGATGTACTTCACTTTGTCCGTCGCCATCCACTCATGTACAGGCAGATTCTTCCTCAAGGACAGCGCCCTCTACTCTTCAGGAGGAACGTTGACTACACTAAAATTGCCATACACACAGTGACTGCTCTAGATGGGCAAAAATACCACATACTCTTTATTGGAACAGGTAAGTTCCAATAAAGAACAGTGACCTCTCTTTAACTCTTATCTAGCAAACACTTTTTGTAAGTTTTATTGAGTCAACAGAATCACAAAGGACAAATCTATTGGTATTTACAGGGTATATACAGCAGGGGTGCCTAAACTCGGTCCTGGAGAGTTTAGTTCCAACCCTAATAAAACACACCTGAACCAGCTAATCAAACTCTTACTAGATATACTGGAAACTTCCTGGCAGGTGTGTTGAAGCAAGTTGGAGCTAAACTCAGCAGGACACCGGCCCTCCAGGACCGAGTTTGGACACCCCTGATATACAGTGACCCCAAATGTATTTGGACACTTAAGGCCCTGATATAAATCAAAGAATAATCAAAGAAATAAGCTAGTTTGAAGTTCATTCCAGAAGATTGACACAGCTTGACAAAACAACTTTTGGTTTTAGTTTAGTTAGTTTGCTTGGGCTGAAAAACGTCTTCAAACTGCCATTGGTCTGCTAGTCACTTTAATGCACATCAGATAAGTAGAATCAGGTCTTTTAGTCCAAAAATAATGTGAGGATGTCTTTGCCTTCTGTAGCATAACTTGAAATAATTCATTTGAAAAACAGTAAAACCAATATATTCAATGTAATGTATTTCATCTGATTTTGATGTTCCTCCAGATGAAGGTTGGCTGCAGCGAGCAGTGAAGGTTGAAGATCATCTGCACATCATTGAAGAGCTCCAGCTGTTTGAGGAGCCCCAGCCTGTGGACAGTATAGTCATCTCTGAGAAACAGGTGAGAAATAAACCTCAAGTTCTCTAAATCCATAATTTCAACCAGTTTATCCTATTATAAAGTCTGCAAATTACATTCTGTTGGAATTTATATGTGTGTGTGACAGCCCACAATGTAAATCTTACAACCCACTTGAATGTTTCTTCGTCAGATGAGTGTGTATGTAGGTTCGCCCACCTCAGTGGTGCAGTTGCCCTTGTCCACTTGCAGCAGATACGCATCGTGCTTCGACTGTGTGATGGCACGTGATCCCTGCTGTGCCTGGGATGGATTGGAGTGTGTAGACATTACATCTCACAACAGCAGGTATAAATGGCAATAAGGCCTGCCATTAAAGGTGCCATAGAATGAAAATCAGAATATACCAAGGCATAGCTGAAAAATGAGTGTTCAGCACATGGAAATGGCCATACTGTGAGCCTTAAACAACATTGTTTCCTCAATCTTGTGTACGTGCAAATCCTGTAAAAGTGTGCAAAACAGGCCAATCAGAACAAAACACCAACTGTTATATTGCCCATGAGATTATTAATATCTGTATATAATTAAATATCATTTAAAATATTATTAAAATCCATCAGGCTGCGTTGGATTGGCCACAATGCTTCCTAGTTAGATTACAATGATACTTTTCCCTTGTTTCTAAATTTATCTAAATATGTGATATATGAATTATACATTTATTCAGCGCCAACCCAAAGTGGCATATGGTGTGTTTAAATGTATCTTTTGTTAGTTAAACATGTATATTGTGAAATTTGCAGTTCATGTTTGTAATAAACAAGAGTAAATGGCTAAGTATAAGTTTTTCATGCACGTTTATGCATCGTATATATGGATTTATTATGTATATATATATATATATATATATATATATATATACATATATATATATATAAATCCACAAAATACAACACATCTCTGCTGTGATTTCACAAATGCGCATTTTATTTTTACAATTTTTAGCATTTTTTAGAATGCAGTTTTTCAGTAGGTAAAAGTGTTAATATAGTGTGTCTTCCTTTTATCTGCAGAGCCAATCTGACGCAGGATATTCAGAATGGAAACCAGGGCTGTGATGAATCCACAGCAGATGGTATGAACTACATTTGTTGTAAGATTCAGGGTTGAGGTGATGATTCAGTGCTATTTTACTATTATTTTTTAGACTATTGTAATATCTTGGATTTGCTTTTATTTAGAATGTTTTAGTCATTTTGATTAGTAATGTTCAGTAATTTAGTTAACAATAACCGCACTGTGACATAGTCACAATTATTAGCCCTACTGTGATTGTATTTTTTTTAATTTTAATTTTTTTAAATTTTTTTTTTAGCAAATTATGTTTAACAGAGCAAGGAATTTTTCACAGTATTTCCTATTATATTTTTTCTTTTGGAGAAAGTCTTACTTGTTTTATTTCGGATACAATAAAAGCAGTTTTTAATTTTTTAAAAACCATTTTAAGGTCAATATTATTAGCCCTCTTAAGCAATACTTTTTTTTGATTGTCTACAGAACAACCACTTTTATACAATGACTTGCCTGATTATTCTAACTTGTCTAATTAACCTAATTAATCTAGTTAAGCCTTTAAATTGCACTTTAAGCTGAATACTAGTATCTTGAAAAATATCTAGTAAAATATTATGTACTGTCATCATGGCAAAGATAAAATAAATCAGTTATTAGAAATGAGTTATTAAAACTATTATGTTTAGAAACGTGTTGAAAAAAATCACTTCTTTAAACAGAAATTGGGGAAAAAAATATACATAATTCAGGAGGGTTAATAATTCTGACTTCAACTGTACATGATGAAATGTATGAAGTGAATCTCAACCAATATCTAAGGTTATGTGTTTAATTCACAATTAGAATTGTCCAATAATTCACCCTTACTGCGGTGATATGATCAAGCTAATTAACCCAGAATGACTCCATTGTCCCTGTAATTAATGTGAGCATGTCACTGCTCTGTTATAGATCAAGTGTTACACCGTTCTCGCTCAGTGATGGCTGGCGATGACGTTCTACTTCAGTGTGAACTCAGCTCCAATCTGGCAACCCCTGAGTGGACACTGAATGGAAATGAACTAAAAGGCTACGGACTGGACTCTGGTTTCCGCGTCGGCACCGACGGTCTTCTGGTCATCGAAGCCCAGGCTTATCAGAGCGGCGACTACTGCTGCTTTGCTATGGAGAACAGCATCCATGTTCCTGTGGTGATCTACAGTTTGACAGTTCGCCAGGAGCTTCCAGCACCTCCTCCTGTAAAGCCAACGCAACCACACTTGAACACAGAAATCTACTGGACCGTTCAGTCATCCCAAAGCGACACAGAGGAAGACTTCGACCCCACCCCGATGTCTCCTCGCTTTGAGTTCCTGTCCGTGAGGAACATGGAGGCCATGTATCTATCCTTAATCACAATCCTAGGAGGACTGTGTTTTGTTTTAACGGTCGTCCTGCTTTATGTGGGATTCTGTTTGCAAGGACGGCGGGGGAAATACTCGTTGCGGGCCGCCACTCATGCCGAAAAGAAGCGAGGTGCCAACATGGAGCTCAAGACCATCTCCAGCCATTGCAACGGGAAATCGGACGCTCACGATGGCCTTCTGCAGATCGTCCCAGGAGAAGCGCCAACTTCACCTAATAAAGATCTTCCTCCTGCTCCACCTCTTCCACCGCCTCCAGAATCGGAGTTCATCAACGGACTCTCTGCCACTTTACCCAGCGTTTTACGCAAGATGAATGGCAACAGCTATGTGTTACTGAGACAGACAGATGGAGACGCCACGTCTCCGCTCTATTACTCCTTCACTGAGGAGCTCAACAGGATCCTGGAGAAGAGGAAGCACACGCAGCTGTGTAGTAAACCTGATGAAAGCTCAGTGTGAAACAATGTTTGAACTGACGGTGTCCTCTGAAGTGTTCAAGGGCAGTGCAAAGTCATTGCCTAATACCCCTTCTTTACCCAGACTAACTTTAATGGGATGCTAATGAATAGTTGCAGCTGCTTTTATTGGAAAATGACATTGGCGTTCCTCTAAAAGGGGCAGACTGGCTCTCCGTTGACATTTCAAATGTTGCATTTTTGAGTGTGGAATACACTCTGGTCACAAAATAGCAAAGAACAAACACATACGATGGAAATTCTACCTCAGGAAAATATATTGTGCAGCTCTTTGCTTGTTTCTGAGTTGGAGATGTACAGTCAGTGACACATAGTGTTCAAAGTTAAAGAGCCCATTTTAGGAAATCAATTAAAGGATTTCGTTTTAGACTTGTAATGGGTGTACCAACAAGGACGTTAAAGATTACAGCCTCTATCATCAGTCGCTAATGGAGGACTGAGGTTTACTTGCACAGCTCCTACTAGCTGGCCTCTGTTACATGTACAAGGCTGCATTGTGAAACAGCAACAAGATTAACTCAAATTGAGCACCTGTGTAAACGTGTAAAAATCGAGTGCTGTGGGGCACTGAATGTCTTTGCTTACGTCCTTTATGTTAATATGTGACACTGGACCACAAAACCAGTCATAAGGGTCATTTTTGTAAATTGAGATTTATAAATAATCTGAAAGCCGAATAAATAAACTTTTTATTGATGTATAGTTTTTTTTTAGGATAGGACAATATTTGGCTTTGGAATCTGGAATTTTTGAGGGTTTTAAAAAAAAAATCTAAATACTGAGAAAGTCCCCTTTAAAGATGTCCAAACTAAGTTTAGCAATGCATATTACTAAATAAAAATTACTGCATACTACTGCATACTACATACAAAATGGCTTCATTGAATATGATCTTTACTTAATATTCTAATGATTTTGGCATGATATAAAAATTATTTCATATTATTATTAAGACTTTTTTTTTAAATAATACAATGCATTGTTGGCGACACGGTCACTGGTTCGAGCCCCGGCTGGGTCAGTTGGCATTTCTGTGTGGAGTTTGCATGTTCTCCCCATGTTCGCGTGGGTTTCCTCCGGGTGCTCCGGTTTCCCCCACAAGTCCAAAGACATGCAGTATGGGTGAATTGAAAAAGCTAAATTGTCCGTAGTGTATGAGTGTGTATGGATGTTTCCCAGTACTGGGTTGCAGCTGGAAGGGCATCTGCTGCGTAAAACATATGCTGGATAAGTTGGCGGTTCATTCTGCTGTGGCGACTAAATAAAGGGACTAAGCCGAAAAGAAAATGAATGAATGAATGAATGAATGAATGAATGAATGAACAATGCATTGTTGGCAATTGCCAAAATGAAACCCTTGCAACATAAGACTGGTTTTGTTGTCCAGAGGCACATATATTCTAATTTATGCCAACACTGACCATATCAGTAACCGCTTGTAATAATAATCAAGATACAGAACAGCAGGGATAACATACTTTGAAAACCATGAGAAATGCACTTGATGGTACTAATATTGTAAATAACTATTACTAGTTTCACAGAGGTGGGAACCCAGGAGGATGACAGACAGTATTAACCACTGAGATGCACTTTATGGACTGGTAGCATTTGTTTTCTGTGAGATGCTGCTTATTCTTACAGATCCAGAGGGAACGGATTGGATGTCAAGGAGAGGATGATAATATAAGGACAAAACTGTGTTGTACTCTGAATTCAAAATGAATTCAAAAGGGAAGGTAGCAGAATGTGGACAGAATTTATAGCCAAGAGATGGACCATGAACTATGCCCGAAGTCTGAAACTGTCTGATTCAGATCTATTGGTGTCTTATAGTCAACATGCACAAGAGTTGACATGATTCTTCCTTCAGCAGAACTCAGAGTCATTGGCTGCCGAAGAGGTAAACCTGATGTTGAACTTTTTTTGACATGACCAAACATTACAGCACCTTTTACAGTCAATCTTAATGGGGATTAGCGAATTATTGCAACGTAGTGAACTTGGGCTTCTGCTGGCAGTACATAAAGTAAGTGGGGACATGATGAACAATGAGTATTGTAACATGCTGATATTGGGGGGGTTAATTATCCCTTTACTTCCAGTAAGTCCATTAAGCCGCTGTATAAATGTTCATCCTGGAACTGATCCAACTTCAGACTGCCCCACACTTGCGTGCAAGAGCTTTTTGGCATATCTCCCACTACTTAAGGCGAGCGAAGCACCTGGTTCTGTCTGTTTAGATCAGAATATGCAGATTGCAATGAAGTCGAGTGGGGAACATTAAGGCCACATGTTCAGAACAGAGCTGAGATGAGTCCTGCTGATAGTGTAGTGTGCTTTCTTCCTTAAACTTTGTTCACATTCATTGCTTTTGTCTTGTTGAATGCTTCTGGCTTGTTTAATGGAGTTGGACATTTCATTTTCATCATACTTAGATTTCCCTGACAAAAATATTCCATGTTCTTCACATTAAAAACCTAGGAAGGTGGGGAATGTCTACTTTTATAATGTATTGTTACAAGCTGTTCACACATTGACAATAAAAAAGTGATTCATGAAAAATGATGAAAAGTCTGACATATATCAGCTTTAAGGGGAAGTTCACCTCAAATTTAAAATAAATATAGCTGCAAGTGGATTCAAGCGTTTTAAGGCTGTATGACCATTTTTCAAATAGGAAGTCTGTAACTACTTTTATCAACAAGTAAAAATATAATTTTAGTCAGTTGCAGTGAATTGCCATAGAACAACACCATGAGTCACCTTTATAGCAGTTACAGTACTGTACCACCTATGGGCAGATCACATAAAAAATGTACAAGCTTTACTGCAAAGATATGGTGCATGTGCATGGCAAATTTCTTGAAGATCAAGTATTCATTTGTGAATTACAAGCTTTTTGGCATATTTGCCTATTGCCCATTTTGTTAGTGACCCTATTATATCTGTCCAAAGGCAAAAGTTTGTTTTGTTGAGGTTGACCAAAAAACCTAGGACGAGTTCACAAAAGTAGGTTTTTCAAATAATGGTCAGTTTGTAATGAATGGTTATTGACCGGTGTGGTTCTAGAATCAAAGTGTTAACAATGAGTAGATCAATCATAAGACATGAAGATTTTCTGTTTGCGTTAAACACTGCACAATATACAGGGTGTAATCTCAATAGTGGCACCTATTGACTAATTTCTTTCACATTTCTCACAGACCTCTAGGACCATAAGTCAAACATGCCCACAGAGTTTCGTTCCGACCTTACCCTGTTAAATTTGTCTAATGAGGTGTTGAAACTTCATTGGTGTCCATGTCTCTCGAGAAGTGCCAATGCCCTCATAGTCGTGGATGCTGCCTTGGACAAAGACACTGCATGCCAATTTTCGAGTCAGTTGGACAAACGGTCATTCAGTTAAAGCTGCTTTCATGGTTTTTTTTAATTATATATATATATTTTTTTGCATTGTAGTCAAACCACACTATTTTTCACAGTGATCTCAGATCAAGCTCGTGCATACGCATTCCGACGATTGGTGATGATACCTCATTCGATTTAAGAGTTATGGAGATTTTTGTAAAAGTGACCCTGGCCACTTCCAACATTTGGCCATGCTGTGGCAAACCCGAATCGAAATGTCTTCTTTTTTTGACAACTTTTAATATTCATAGTTTTTGATTTGGGTGAAAAACCTAAGAATAGTTCTCAAAAGTAGGTTTTACAAAACCTTGTAGGGCTATGTGTTCCAACTATATAAGACAACTTGAGTTTGCAGTGAGCGGTTTAGGAGTTATGAGCAATTCTGTGTTTTGGACTGCTGTAGTACCACTATCAAGCTAAAGGGAGTGAGCCAGTAGATGGGAAGTCTCATGTCTCTTCAACGTATGGTTTGGTCTGCCTGATCAGTATTAGATAAATGGTGACCTTTAGATTTTTCCAACAATTACAATCGTTTTTCAGTGCTACACTTGAACCCCTAGTGATATAATTTCTTTACCCTCATGATATTACAGATTTGTATGCTGTTAATTTTCAATAGGACATACAAATGGCATTTGGAAGTATCTTCTATACAATGACTTAAACATCTCATATTCCAAACCTTTTGAAGCCAGATTTCTAAATATATCGCCTTTGACTCTAAAACAGAGATACCCAAACTAGGGCCTGTGGGCCAAAGTTGGCCCATGGTAACCTTTGATTTGGCCCACCATCAGAGAGAAGCCAGAAGAGAGTGAGAATGATGGGAGGGATGGGGCGAATGCCTTTAACAGAGATTGTAATTTCTAATTTGATGTTACCTTTTTTGTTAGTTTGTTTTATTGCTGAGCTACAAAAAAGCAAACTGAAATTAAAAGTTTCAATTAAATGTTGCAAATGAATCTTTTAAAATATAAATACTGTCACTCGAGGAATAGAAGACGATGCAGAAGACATCAGCTAGCAAATCAAGGGAAAAACAAGTGCATCTTGACTAATGTAACTCCATTCTGTTATAAATGGAATTGTTTTTGTTTTTAATATATTAAGTTTATTATAAAACTTTAAGGGCGACGCGGTGGCGCAGTGGGTAGCACGTTCGCCTCACAGCAAGAAAGTCGCTGGTTCGAGCCTCGGCTGGGTCAGTTGGCGTTTCTGTGTGGAGTTTGCATGTTCTCCCCGTGTTCGGGTCGGTTTCCTCCGGGTGCTCCGGTTTCCCCCACAAGTCCAAAGACATGCGGTATAGGTGAATTGGGTAAGCTAAAAATTGTCCGTAGTGTATGTGTGTGAATGAGTGTGTATGGATGTTTCCCAGAGATGGGTTGCAGCTGGAAGGGCATCCGCTGCGTAGAACATATGCTGGATAAGTTGGCGGTTCATTCCGCTGTGGCGACCCCAGATTAATAAAGGGACTAAGCCGAAAAGAAAATGAATGAATAAAACTTTAAAATATATACTACATTAGTTAATATAAAGCAATGTTTTCTAGTTATTTTTAAAATATTAAATAAATTAGGAAATTACCCATGGCAACTTTAATGTAATAGAGTTTGAAATATATGTACATTCGACCCACCACCCTCAATCAAGTTTGATTTTTGGCCCTTTATAAGAAAAAGTTTGGGCACCACTGCTCTAAAACAACACTGAGCAACCAGGTATCACATGATGAATGTAGCGCACAAGTCATTGAACAAAATTTATTATATCTTTATGGTGCTTTGTCATTTCTGGAGCTTGACAGATTGTGTTCCCTGACATCAATCTTTCATTTTTCCCCCCTCCATCATCTCCCCCTTTCTGAATCCCCCCTGACCACCGTTTTTATTTCCGTTTGACAAATGGCTTTCATGTCCATGCATACACCTCCATCAGAGGCTCTAATGAGCGCTGAATAGATCTTCATACATGCCTGACCTCCACTTTCCCAGAGGGTCACAATCTGTGATTAGATGCAGCTCATAGGGCCCGTGCCTGCAATGTTTACATCCCGGGAGTTTTATATTTCAGCGAGAGGCTCTCCCGTGGTTTCATCTAACATGCCAGGACAGGTTTGTGGATGAGAAACATCTCGACTTCTACCCGCATTCAAAGTGAATTTAAAGTGTGTACTAGAACCTGACAGGCAAAGATCAAAAGAGAGTCTGGAGAATGCAGTCACATAGATTGTGAAATGGTCATTAAGTCTTTTAGACTCATTTAGGGTGACTGAACGGAGCACTCAGCAGTGCCTGTATCTGCTTCTAGATTCAAAAATGGCATAATAATGTTGCTAAAATGCCACTGGCTCTCCTGGGGGTTGTAGCTGAACATGATGTTGAATTCTGGGCATGAGCAATTTTAGTCTCGCATGGCTTCCAAACTCTTATGGTGTTTTAATGATTAGAGCTACATAATGATTTTTTAATGTTGGTGTTTATTAGGAATAACATCAGCATATCAATTTGGAATGACATGAGGATGAGTGGATAAAAACAGAATTTCTGTGAAAACCATCCTAGAGCCTATTCACATGTAAGTTTTAAATACTCCCAATGACTTGAATGGATTGCAATATAAAGTTTCCATGGCGACGCATCAAGTTTATCATGTGACACACCGATGATTTAAAGTTTTTCTCTTTTTTCTATCTCCTCTGAAAATCCTAATTATATAAGGTGCGTCCCAAATTGCATACTTATGCACTATTTTACACCATTTTGTAGTTTGAACTGTATAAGTAGTGCATTCACAATGAAAACTCAAAAAATTCTAAAAAGAATAAGTGCACTTTAAATACCCGGACGATGCACTTGTTCAATCGTTAAAAGTTTGTGTGGAATGTTGGACACTTCGTGCACTCAACGCTCTCTGATTTGCCCACATAGTGAAAGGGGAGGAGCTATTGGGCTCTGAGGTTGGATTTCTTTTCTTTATTTTGGATTGTGATTATGCTGCCTCCTGATGGTGAATACGGTTTTACTCATGATAGCTACACTGTAAAAAAATCTTCCCGCCCTCAATTTTTTTTAGATGAATCAAATCAACCTTTCTAGTCACCTCAACTTAAATCAGTCAAACTGATCATAAATATTACGTTAAACATTGTATAGCTAAAAACATTACTTGAAACCTGATTAGCTTATTAAATTAAGTTAAAGTAAAATAAAAACATTTGTTGTCATGACTTTTGTCATATATTTTTTACAGTGTACTATTTGGTAGTTTGGTATTTATTTCCCTAATTTTGCTTGAGAAATGGTTTAAAGTTCTGTATAGTAAAAACAAATCTTAGGATTCGATTTCAGACAACCCTAAACTCTACAATACATGGTTAAATGTATAAGTGGATATGTGTGTATAGAGTAAGTGCATAGAGCACAGGTGTCAAAGCCAGTTCCTGGAGGGCCGCAGCTCTGCACAGTTTAGTTCCAACCCTGCTGCAACACACTTACCTGTAGGTTTTAAACAAGCCTGAAGGACTTAATTAGTTTGATCAGGTGTGTTTAATTAGGGTTGAAACTAAACTGTGCAGAGCTGCTGCCCTCCAGGAACTGGCTTTGACACCTGTGGCATAGAGTATAGTGTGTCATTTGGGACGCAACTATTGTGAAATATCTGATATTCTGATTCCCAAATATGTGCAAGAACATGTATTTAATTAGGCTCAATAAAGATCATATTAGTCTGTCTATGATGGCTGATGAGCGTCGCCATGTTAGTCTGCGCTGCTGAGGAGAGATTAGGATAAAACTTCTGGCTTTACAACATATAAATTCATCAACTTCTCCAAAAAATACATGAAAGTAAGTGTCTATTTAACTCAAAGAAGAATTGAGTAAATGTTCAAGTAACCTAAACAGTGTCTAATGCAAATAAATCACATCATCTGATTATGTTTAAAATTAATATTATTACCGCCTCCATAGACAGACATCAGTGTGCATTTTGCTGTTATGTTTTGCTAGAACGTGTGAGAATATATCTGAAACCTAAAATAAACTTTATTTGTTTGAAAACATTCATAAATTATGATTTATGACTAGCGTTGTGGATATCTTTCTCTGGCTCAGCACCAGCTATAACAGGCTAAACTTGTGATGCACTGAACATTTGAATCACACCGGTGTGATTGTACACATCAAAGGCTTAAACATGGTTTAAAGGTTTCATATTATGCCTTTTTTGACAAATATATGTTATTGTCATCCCTAGAATGTTTCAGCTCAAAATATCACATATCATTTTTTAAAGTACGTTCAATTTGCCACAATTTGTACATAAAGTGTGCCGAAAAGCAATGTTTTCATGTGTGTACCTTTAAATGCAAATGAGCTTCTGCTCCCCACCCCCTTTTCAAATTGGACGGTGCTTTGGGGATCAACAAAACTGGAGAATGTATAGTAAACATGTGTTTATTAATTATGGTAAGTCTTTGTAAATAAAATTAAACAACAGTATTTGTTAAAAAAACGAGAGAGAGAGAGAGAGAGAGAGAGAGAGAGAGAGAGAGAGAGAGAGAG
>CAIGQV010003909.1:27945013-27957982 GCA_903798115.1 Danio jaintianensis
GAGAGAGAGAGAGAGAGAGAGAGAGAGAGAGAGAGAGAGAGAGAGAGGGAGAGAGAGAGAGATACAATACGTGGGGAAATCGTTTTTTATATTGAACATTTGTTAGCCTTTTTTTCTTTAAATGATGTCATCAGTAGTGTCAGTTAGTGCCATATTTTGTTCAGATCTTGCAGCTAAAGTATTGTTTTAAACACCAAAGATGTAAAACTCACAATGATAAACAAGGGAAAGTTAGTCTCAAACTGTGAAGTCTCAAAACTGTAAGGATAACAAATATTCATAAGTTATGACTGTCAAAATGCAAAAAATGGAAATGCTTCTCATTATGTCTGTAGTGAGTTGTAAAATTATTTACAGATTTTTCCCCCATATGAATCATATCCATGTTATAACTACATAAACATAATGCTGTCATAACAAAATGCAGTTTTGAGACATTCCCGAATTTTAATAAATAACATAATTAATATTAAATAATTTCATTAATTTTTCTTCGGCTTAGTCCCTGTTTTTTCAAGGGCCGCCACAGCGGAATGAACCGCCAACTATTACAGCATATGTTTTATGGAGCAGATGCCCTTCCAGCCGCAACCCAGTACTGGGAAACACCCATACACACTTATTTACACGCACTCATACACTATGGCCAATTTTAGTTCATCTAATTCACCTATACCGCATGTCTTTGTATTGTGGGGGAAATCGGAGCATCCAAAAAAAAATTGCCATTAATATTGTAATTTAAAAATTTTTTTACAGTTTAGATTTCAGTAACAATACATAATTTTAAACGCTCTTTAAAAAAAATTTACATAAATTTAAATACACCAAACTAAAACTTTATTCATACCTTTATTCTGAAGGGGTTTTTGTTTACCCAAGAGATCTGTTTGTACATATTTTCTTCTGATTATATGCAACAATTTCAACACAAAAATAAATTATTCTGATTGTTTGCAGTAATTTCTAAATTATAGTGACAAAAGACGTACCCAAAATTCCCTCTGTAAAATCTTTTGATTCTTAAAAAAAAAAAAAAAAGATTCTAATGTTAAACAAAAAATTAAAACCAATTTGTGAAAAATATTTTTTGTGCTAGAAAAGAATGCACATTTCATAGTTATTAGCTCATATTTAATTAAATAATGCTTAATTTACACATCACATTGGAAAACTTACAATGTAACAATACAATGTAACTAATCTACTGGGGAAGTATGTTTTTTTTACCCTTTTCATGTCTTGCCTTAAGCCTAAAAAGCATGTGTTGATTCCGTTTCCTTTATTATTACTGCAGTATTTCCAGCTGTAAATGTAACACAACATTCAGATTGCCTGCTTCCTCTTTCTGATCTTGTGTTCAGTAATGTTCAGTAATGTTCTCCAGATCTCTAGCAGAGTCTCTTCAGTGCTCTTCAGCCGTGGGTTGGATTGTGTGGGCCGTCTCTGACAAGCACATTTAATGAAGCTGCTCAGACCCGTGCCTGTCAACATGGAGAAAAACACCATCCAATTATAATCAATTTACATCATGTTACATTTTCTACTGCTTTCTCCATATAAACATTCCCGATGCCCATGTCTAATGTGTGTATCTTTCCCCTTGTCCAAGGGTGCAAAGTGTGCTGTTGTGTATTAAAATAACATAATGATACTACAGGGACTTGCTTGCTGGAGAAATGTAAATCTATTATGTTTGTAAATCTGGCATTTGGTTTGTTTAGCTAATAAATTCTCTTAAATAAACTGTATTGAAGATTTTGTGAATGTTTCTGCTTTAGGCATTGGTGTTGCAGAGATTTCAGCAAGTCTGCTTTAATTAGTCAAGCATATCGAGATTAAATTAGTCTGACACTCGTAAGTACCAGTTGCAAATAAAAAAGTATGAATCAAAAAGTATGAATTGCCATGAGATAGCATTGCATTTTTTCATTCATTTAAACAACACCTGAGTGTCATGATTATTAGTTGGAGTGCTCACCAGACTCACTAGAGGGAACTCGAGCTATCCATACACTCCTCCAGCTATATTTACCCGGACTACAACTCCCACCATGAATTACAATGATCAACCCACTATAGCTGTGACCCATCTGGACTCTGATTACACTGACACAGCTTCAGGACATTAACACACATAAACGCACCACAGGTATTGTGCTCGGTATTGTTTCACTGTTGTGGACATTATTATGCATTTCCCTTGTTTTCCTGTTCCTGCCATGCTTTGTGTTTTTGGACTGTTTCTGGATTATTGATCATTAAATGAAGTGATTGAAGTAATCTTAACCGTGTTTTTCAGTGTCTCAGAGCAACTTGATTAAAGTAAGTGAGCTACAAGTGCTGCAAATTTAAGTTGTTTGATTGTGTGTTTACACCACCGGCAATGCGAACTTCAAAGACTCTGGACGTCATTCATTTTAGGTCAACATTTTTGTAATGAGCTATAATGTGGTTTAGTGGCAACCAATCAGAATGTAGACATACACCACTTGATAAGAATGCAGCAACTTTGGTTTAAGCCACAGTAGTTACATTTACATTTCACAGATAGCAGACCTTTATTAAATTAACATTGAATCAAGAGTAGTGGGAGTGGGAAGAAAAAAATAGTTTTCAAAGTTTTTGAGTTCTCTCTCAAAGTGTTTGTGTTCTCAAAGTTTTAGCATTCTCTCACAAAGCTTTTGTGTTCTCTCTGTTTTCCCTCAGAAAATCTGTTGTGTTCCACAAATGCTTTCTGTTTTAAAAATATAGGTAATTTGTATGTACAGTCATGAACCCAGAGTATGAATCAATTCCTCCCCTAAATGCTTGATGTGCATAATAGACTATCAGAAATAGTTGCATTTAACCAAGGAAGTGAATGCACAAATTAAATAGGCAAACCACTAAAGAATGAAGTACACATTAAATCATTAACCAAGGGGTGCCAATAATAATAATTAATAATAATTTTTATCATTGTTATATACATTTAAATCACCATTATGAAATATTTTTTGCTTCATTGTGTTATCCTTATTATAATGATTTACATTTCAGAAATTAAATGTTTTATCAATTAATTGGACTGATTCTTAATGAAACAATGTTCATGGCTTGTCAAAAAGATTTGTGGTGAATAGATTTTTACCCCGACCATTGAAAGGTGTGGCAAAATGTTTGTTTTAGGCCCTTTGTTGACATGTACATGTTATAACACAAAAGGTTATTACCATTTGATGCATCAGATACAGCTGGAACAGGTTTTTGTGTGGTCATCTAGTATTCATCAACTGACAGAAGCTTATTTTCCTCTTGCTTATTGACTTCTGCTGCAGAGAATGAGTTCAAACAAGCACTGCAACATTACATGTATTAAACATGAGATGGTTTAGGAGGCGCTTCATTCAGGGAATCTACAAATCACCAGTTCAGTCATTAAAAGGCAATTTACTGTTACATTAGCAAAGACTACTGTGCTTTAATCTATTCTGGTGTATAGAGACACATACTGCACAAACGTGTTTATTTATATATATATATTTCTAAGTCTTTTTTCAGGCTCCTGTATGCATGTTCAGTAATTTATTTTCATTGCCTTTAAAGTTAAATAGCTGACCCTAAACATAGTAGGCTAAGAAGAATACTCATTTTAGAAGAAAATTTCAAATAGCAGTGGGTAAAATAAGTACAGTATTTGACATCACTTTTTTTCAGAAAATATATTTCTAAAGGTTCTGTGTTGACTAAATTTTTACCCGATGACAGTAACTAAACTAAAGTAACCCATACATAAAACAAAACCATACATGTTATGTGTAACAAAATGAAATGACACTGGAAAAAAGTATTGAACACATCAAGAACGGAGGTGTAAAAAAGTCCCTCGTCAGTGTAAATAAATATTAGCATCTTCAGTCCTAACACCTACATTGTGATGAAGATGAAACCAAGATGGACATTTTAGCAAGACACTGATCACAAACACAGCCAAGCAAACTTTCAATTGGTTTCAAAAAAGAAAATAAAGCTGCTAGAATGGCCCTGAAAATCACCTGATCTGAATGGTCAGAGCTTATACACTGTAAAAAATGATTGCGCCAATTAGTTATCACAACTTAATATTTTAAGTTAAGTTAACTTTTCTGGATTGAATGTGTTGACATAACTTATACATCAAAATTTGGGGTGGCATAGTGGCTCAGTGGTTAGCACTGTCGCCTCACTGCAAGAAGATCGCTGGTTCGAGTGGCTGGGCCAGTTGGCATTTCTGTGTGGAGTTTGCATGTTCTGGTATAAGTGAATTGAATAAACAAAATTGGCTGTAGTGTGTGAATGAGAGACAACTTCAGTAAGTTCACTAAACTTAAACCATGTTCATTACAATTGAATTATAAAGTCCTATCAACATCCTTCTTAAGTACAACAACTTATCTATTTAAGTTAACTAAACCTAGACCACGTCCATTACACTTGTATTGTCAAGTCCTCCCAACTTTAACCTGAGTTGACTATTTAAGTGAAGTAAACTTAGTAAAAGTAACTAAAACAGCAAGAACACTTACTTCATTAAGTTGAAACAACAACATTTTTACACTGTAGAAGAGACCCACAGAACCATCAAGATTTTTAGACTCAGTTGAAGTATCACACCTGTTGAAAAATCACACCTGAGCAATGCATGCAACTCCATTTACCATACAAGAGGCACCTTGAAGCTGTCATGACCAAAAAAGCCTTTTATACAAATCATTTCAGTAGTTCAGTAATTTCTCCATTCCATTGTTATTACACATAACTTTTTTCTGATTTATTTTCTTTCTTTTGGTTTGTTTGAAATTGTTTGGGCCAATTTCATGTCAATAGCTCCTTTAGAAAAATATGTACCAGGAAAAATCATGACGTGTTTAATACTTACTTTACCCGCTGTATATAAAATGATTTTATTGCTCAACGTCAGTAGTCTGGCTGGGACCCAGAGCCGAAGAGGATTATACTTTCATAACTGTAACTTCTAAAAGAGCATTGATATGAATCTCTGAAGACATTCAAATATCTCCAGCATCGTAGTAAGAATGACGTCAAATGACAAGAGAAACGTGCCTGGTTATGCTGGTCATTACACTGGTTAAAGCCCAGAGGAATGATCCAGGATAAGAGAAACCCAGATAAGCAGTGTTTGTACATGAGGAGGAGCATGATTCTGTGCTGCTGGAGTCTCTGTGGAAAGTGACTCATTAAGACTGCATTATTCTGCTCTTTTCTCTACAAGATGTCCCAGCAAATACATTATACTCTACTTAGAGACATCCAGGGGTGGAATTATTGAGAATTAAGCATTGAATTGAAGTTTTAAAATGAGCCTGAAATATTATATATCATGTCATATCCCTTTTACAAATTAAAAGATATTGCAGCTGGAGTTTCAGGCGTTTTAATAAACTTAATCACGAAGGTGCAGTTACGTTAACTTCCATGGTCAAATATACATGTATGAATGTATACATAATAATATTATAATATTATTGATGTCGCCCTATACCTTAAGCCTTGACGAGGTTACTAAACTCAATAAACTTAAAGGGACAGTTCACCCAAAAATGAAAATGTACTCACTATTTGTTCACCCTCAATGGTTGTAAACCTCTATGGCTTTCTTTATTTTGTTGAACAAAAAAGAAGTTATTTTGAAGCTGAAAACTGTTGACTTCCATAGTAGGAAAAAAACAAATACTATGGAAGTCAATGGTTACAGGTTTCTAGCTTTCTTCAAAATATCTTCTTTTTTACTTCAACTGAAGAAAGAAAGTCAAACAAGTTGGAACAAATGAAAGGTGAGTAAATGATGAGAGAATTTTAATTTTTGTATGAACTAGCCCTTATTTTAGCTGTTTTTTAGCTGTTCTTGGTGATTCACAAAATACAAGTGAACAGTTATCAGGACTTGAAGAGTCAAAATAATTATACTGGTTTCTCTTAATGATACAATGAGGTCTAATGAAGCAACCCAAGGAACTGAACTTTATTTTACAACAATATTAGCTTTAAACCACAACAGTGGGCTAATACAATCTTGGAATTATGAGACAAACATAAACCCTAAACAAAGAAATCCTGAGAAACAAAAATAAGGTGTAGACTAAATTTGGAAAGCAAGATTAAAAAAAGGTCTAAATTGTGAAACAAAAGGTCAGAATGTTTATTAATAAAAAAATTATAAGGTTATAATATTTTTTTAATCATCCCAGAGTCGGAAGCAATCTTCCACATACCTGCTAATACACTGACAACACAAATGTCATCATCAAATCTTTAAAAAAAGTACAAAACATCACAGAATTTGTAATAACTTTAATGGTTATAGTATTCGTTCTATTGAAAACTGCAATAGTAACTGTGGGGTTTCATTGGGTTTTTGTTTCTTTCTACTGCTGGCATGTTAATACATCTAAATCCTAATGATATATGTTCCAAAATACAATTCAATAAATTCAAATGTCCCGGTTAAAACTTTGTAGTACCCTGTAAAAAATAATGGGTTCCACACAATCGATTTGCATTGACACAACACAAAGGAATTAAGTTAACTTATTAGTTTTGACAAATTTAAGTGGATTGAACATAAAACAATTAAGCTGTCCCCCAAAAAAACCTCAAGAATTGTGTTGTTTCAGCTCATTTTAAATAAGTAGATCAAAAAAAAAGCAAACATCATTTTTTGAGTGAACCGTTTAAACGTGGTGGTTTCTTTTTCTTCTAGGCAGGGAAGTTTGACCGCCTTAATGAATAACCTAAATATTTGCCTTCATGCCTGACAAACTGTATGAGTCACTAGAGATTCTGGATTAAAAAAGATTTGCGTCCAGTCACACTGAGAGTTTATTGTAAGGTGTCAAAACAACGTCACTCCTGATTCTTTCACTTCTGCACTTTCCTCTATTTGCATTATTATTTTTATATAGACATCACTTCCTCGATTGTGACTCACTGCAATCTCAAACTGCCCATAATATAGTTTTTTTTGGTTGTTGAGTAAAGCGGAGTAAAACTCATATGTGTGTGTTGAAGGTTAAAGTGCAGTGATCCATGGCTAATATCTGTCTAGCTGAAGTTGATTTGATCAGGCCACTGCTCTCACCACATCCACTCAGTGCTAGAAGCTCCTCGTGTGTCACTGACTAAAGTGGTGTATGTTCAGGTAACCTTATTGAGAGACAGACAAACACATACAGTATACTCTGAAGGAAACTTAGGATACTTTACTGTGCTGCGTACTGGTTACCAAGCAACTAAGAGTTGTTTTCTGGACCATAGATGTTTATGTGCTCTGAGTGGAGAAATTAAGACTTTTATACACTCTGCTGGTGGGTCTTTCCACAAAATCAGTACCTTTTCAACTCTGAAAAGAAAACAACAGCAAATAAAAATGTATTAATTAACTATAATGTCCTGGTTACGTCCGTAACCCACTTTCCCTATTCGGGTGTCTGGAACCAGACATACGGGAGTACGTCAGACGACCAATCACTCTGAAGAGTAAGAAAACGGGCCAATGAATGCCAAAATGAATTGGCAGAGCTCAGCTCTACAGCTGACAGTGATTAGCCATTAGTGCTATATAAGCTGCCAGCTGAGAAGCGAGCAATAGAATTTGCCTGCTGAAGAGCCGATCACTCAGCTAACAGCTGGAGACACACGTCTCCGTTCCCTATTCGGGGATTGTGGGTTACGGACGTAACCAGGACGTTCCCCTTCATATGGGAACTTCAACGTGTGTCTGGAACCATATATATATATATTATAATATTTATTTTTATTTTTTTCAAGTGTGCTCTCTCTCCCGGGGGACACAGCTTGCCCTGGCACATGAAGCGAGGGTGATGGCATAACTATAAAATGGACCAACCTCTGCTTTGATACGGCACTTCCCTTATGCCGATCATAACAGAAAAGAGCTGCTTAAAGACGTATGCTCTACATGTCACTTTAAGCGCAGTGCGCGGACATAGCAATGAAAGGGCTGGGTCTGCCTCCTCCGCAGACAGCGCTTGCAGGCTCACTACCACTTTTAATATTAAAAGGGGTGGTAGGAACCCTGGCACAAGCTGAACCGGGGTCTCAGGTAAACGTGAGAGTAGGCCGGTCCGAATTCCTGGCACGATTTGCTGACCGAAAATGCCATCGGAATCCTAACACCTCCTGAATGATACCAATGCGACCAGCAGAGCTGCCTTCATCGACAGAAAACTTATAGATACTGAGTCGAGTGGCTCAATGGACCTAACCATAACCGCTGGGGCTAGAGAGATCCCGAGAGGGCAAGAGAGGGGGGCGGGGATGGAATTAACCATCTCGCGCCATGTGCCTCTGAGGAACCAGCTGATGAGGTTATGCTTTCCCAGCGCGCTACCATCCGCCGCCCCACAGAGAGCGGGGATGGCAGCACGCCAAACCTTCAGTGTGGAGGGTGACAGCCTGCGCTCCAGTTATCCTGAAGGAAGAAAACACAACACTAATCTGGCATGTCCGGGGTTCTTCTCAGAGAGAAGAGCTCCACACAACGAATAGACTCCACTACAGGGCATAGGCTTGCCTATACAGGGTGCTCTAGCTTGAGTGACGGTGTTAACCATCTACTGATAGGTCACCTAAGTCCACCGCGCTCTGTCTAGAAACCCTGCATGGGGGTTCCAAAACGCCGCGCGGGTGCCAGAGGGTGCCCGTCCCAGAAAAAGGAGTGCTTCTTCTGGGGAATTTGTCAGGGAGGGCCATCACGAGGAGTGTGAGTCCGGAAACTCGGGTCCGGTTGGGCCCGCTCCTCGTCTCCCTGACCTTGCACAGAGTCTGTGCGCGCAGGCTCACTGGGGAAAAACACATATTGCGTAAACCCGGGGCCAGCTGAGAGCCAGCGCATCCGTGCAGAGCAGGGAAAGCAGCTGGCGAAGGGCCGCTCGGGAGAAGCGGCAGGATGACCTGAAGCGTGCCCATAACAGCTGGACTGTGCCGGGGTGGAGTCTCCATTCTCCCGGAAACGTAACTGACGTGAGAGCATGTAAGCTGGCATGGTAGAGCTCGTACAGGATATGAACGGCGCGCAGCTATTAAGCCGCATGACTCAAACACATTCACTTACAAGATTTGTACAACTTACACTACAAATAACAATAGCAATGGCGCAAAAAAGGGGGACAGATAATGAAATAGTTACCATAATAGTTGTGCACATGTGTGGGGGAGGACTAATAACTTAAGTGTTATTTAAATTTTGCCTAAACCACTTCAATTTTGTTATTTCCATAATTCATTGATTCATTTTCTTTTCGGCTTAGTCCCTTTATTAATCTGGGGTCACCACAGCGAAATGAACCGCCAACTTATCCAGCATGTTTTACGGATGCCCTTCCAGCTGCAACCCATCACTGGGAAACACCCATACACTCTCATTCACACACATACACTACGGACAATTTAGCTTACCCAATTCACCTATAGCACATGGCTTTGGACTTGTGGGGGAAACCAGAGCACCTGGAGGAAACCCACGCGAACACGGGGAGAACATGCAAACTCCACACAGAAATGCCAACTGACCCAGCCGAGGCTCGAACCAGCGACTTTCTTGCTGTGAGGCGTATTTCCATAATAATTTTCTCAATAAAATTATTTATAAAAGGTTGCCAAATTTTATAGAATTTGTCTTTCTTTTTTAGAGAGAATATGTACTTTATATACATACTTTTACTCTACTTGCACTACATTTTTAGGCAAGTAATGGTACTTTTACTTGAGTATGATTTTTCAGTACTCTTTCCACCACTGCTCATCAGTCAAAAATAGATCGTTGTTGAAGGAAGAGAGAGATTTCTTGTGTTTTAACTGTTGGAATCCTGGTTGAGAGATTATGCAACTTCCTGGAAGTTATGTCACTGGAATGTATCATTATTTATATGTTTGTTTGTTTTATATTGAGGGTAACAGGGCTGACAAGAAATGATGGGACACTGATAAAAATCAAAGTCTCTTTCAAGGAATCTTTCAACGCCTCTGAGCAGTTCATTCAAGACCAAGACCTAAATAAATCAATGGAGGAATGCTGAAATCTCAAAAGCTTGCTGAACTCACAATTAAACTAACACATTTTTCAAAAAAAAAAAAAAACATTCGAAGTGACCTGCCCCATCCCTTGCTTAAGCTCTAATTATGTTTAAAACATGCTAGCCAGTTATTGCTCATACACATAGATTGGCAAGTAACTGTTTCAAGGGTAACAAGAAAATACAGTTCCAAAAACTGGAAGAACAGAAACAAAACCCAGAGCGATGAAGGACACAACATGAGATGTGTCAAAAGCAGAATAGGCACACAATAGTCACCAAATGAAAGAGATTGTCATATAAAACAAGCCTTTCACTAAATGAAGTGCCTATGTAAAGACTGATAATTGGCTATTTTGAAAGGAAGGCGGGACTTCCTTTGCTTGGGTGGCCATTCAATGAAAGTCTGATCACCTGGCAGCCATATTTGCAACACCTCTAGGCAGTTGCACCAAGAATAAGTCCTATATAAATGAGTGGGGCATCCAGAAATCTCAATTAAATTACAGTGCATATTTCAAATCAGTAACAAAGTGACTGTGCCATTACTTTAGTTGCTTAAGCTCTTTTAACACTCTATTTCCAGTTTGCTTCAGCTGCTGCGCATGCGCAAAGAATGGCAACTATTTCACCAATCTCTTCATTTTTACAAAAACTGGTTGGTTACATAAACCGGACATGGTTACAAAAACTGTAAGAACAGAGACAAAACATAGAGACGACACTGGAAGGACATAGTATGTGATGGGATGATGTCATTTCTCTTGTCAAAAGCAGTGCTGGCACACAGTAGTCGCCAAATGGCAGGGGTTGCCAAAGACTAGATTGGCTATTCTGCCAGGAAGTTGGGACTTCGTTCACTGTACCACCATACTGAATGTTGTTCATAGTAAAGTGAGTGGACTGCCTTATATGTTTTATAAAATTATTTGTTTTAGAAAAAAAACATTGAAAACAAAAAAACATTGCTTAATGTGAGCAAGTGTTTTTTTTAATAGCTTTATACTTCGTTAGAACTTTTTAGAACACCTTTTAGAACTTTACTCTGTATTCCTTTCTAGCTTCCACTGAGATGCATTTTAAGCTTCAATTTAGTAGAGTAGCTGATTTGATATTTTGAAATTCTATTAATATGCATATGTAAATACTGTATCATTTTATGTTCAATTTCCAAATTAAAAGTCCTACTGAAAAGAATTAAAGCAAGATGAAACTTTCAGCTTAAGTAGGATACAATTTTAATTTGAAATAACATTTAATTTTTATTTGGATGTAAGACTTTAATTGAATGTAAGAATACACAGTATTGTTATGTTCAAAATATATTTGTTGTTATAGCAGTTTTAGGTCTCATTATACGTTATCATGATGCAAAACACACCAATTTCATGAAAATGCCCTGATTCATTCATTTTCCTTCGGCTTAGTCCCTTTATTCATCAGGGGTCACCACAGCGGAATGAACCGCCAACTTATCCAGCATATGTTTTACAGAGCAGATGCCCTTCCAGCTGCAACCCAGTACTGGGAGACATCCATACACACTCATTCACACACATACACTACGGCCAATTTAGTTTATTCAATTCACCTATAGCGCATGTCTTTGGACTGTGGGGGAAACCGGAGCACCCAGAGGAAACCCATGCGAACATGGGGAGAACATGCAAACTCCACACAGAAATGCCAACTGACCCAGCCGGGACTCAAACCAGCGACCTTCTTGCTGTGAGGTGACAGTGCTAACCACTGAGCCACCGCGTCACCCCAAAATGCCCTGATATAGGACAGAAAGTACCATCTAGTTTTAGATTTCCTATAGGTATGTACAGCAACTAGTATACGATTTAACTCACCTGTGTGTCTGCTTTTTAAAAATTTTTATTATTAATATGCATTTCCACTCTATAAAGTTACCACTGGCAACACAATAAATTATTCTCAATAGTATATCGCCCATTACAGCATGCCTTTCTCTTTTCTTCTGTCTTGTGTGGAGGTGTGTTGTTTGTTCTGCAGGTGACACCCTAAACCTGAGGAACAGGAACAGGTTACATATTTTTCCACGTCACATGATTTTATTCCACTCTAATTTAACGCATGTAATTGCTAATCTATTTTGACAAAGTTTGAATATTTTGGACACTGCATGGTGCTTGATAATAATCTCTTACTGTTCCCCTGAGACATCCAAGATCATATTACATGCCTCAGGATTATGATTTCCAAAAAATATAATGGCAAAGTATGCTAAGTATGAAAGTCTAGATGATTTTAGAAAGATGTCTTTGCGTTCAGATGTCAAAATATCAAAAATCTCGTGATTTCTGGTAATGTAATAGTGGATAAATAAATTTCATGAGTGTCTCCTGGCCATCTTTTTTTTGTTACTTTACTGCGCCATCTAGTGGTAAACAAGGTTGTATACAAGCTTTGCACAACACTAGTTCAGATGAGGCTTCATAAACGTTAAGTAAAAAAAAAAGAAAAGATTTTTATTATATATTTTATCGGCTCTAAACCTAAAGTGCTAAGTTGTTTCAGCCTTATTAAAGTAAATTTAGAAAATTACACTTTCTAAACAGTTATACAATATCCGTTTATACAATAGATACTACAGTCCATGATTATGATGATAATAATAATAATAATAATAATAATAATAATGACTAAATATTTTGAAACTTAATTATATATTATATACAGTCAATATTTTCATGCTTTGTCAATATTTACAGTCAATATTTTCATGCTTTATGATCTTTTCCCATAACCAGGTTGAAATGCTGAGACCAATGTGAGCAGAAATGTAATGAAACAGTGAACCAATTTTTTAATCATGTGCTCTCTCTCTCTCTCTCTCTCTCTCTCTCTCTCTCTCTCTCTCTCTCTC
>CAIGQV010003909.1:27957992-27969484 GCA_903798115.1 Danio jaintianensis
CCACTGCTCCGGCTGTGTGTCTGTGTTCACTGCTGTGTGTGTGTGTGTGCGTGTGTGTGTGCGTGTGCGTGTGTGTGTTAGGCGTGCATGCACTTTGATGGGTTAAATGCAGAGCACAATCACAGGGTCATAATGCTTGGACACATGCCATGACTTTCACTTTCTTCTTTTTCTTTTTCAGCAATAGCATTTTTTGCAAAACTATAGTAAGTTTAGTCCTCCACCATGACATTGCAATTTGTTAAAGCATCATACAATTAATTATTGGGAAAACATCTCTGTTTCAATTTTAAATCTCTTTCCAAGCCAATGTTCATTTGGGTTTTATTACAAACTCTTTCACTTTTCCAGTTTGCTGGTAGACTACTCTGTTTGTAGTTTATTTATTTATTTACACAGCTAGTCAAATGGCATATGGTTGTTACTAATTGAAGAGTTCAGATGCAAAAACCTGCTGTCTGAAATGTCAGTCGAAAATGAATATTTTTTTCAGCATCATTTGTTTATGTTGTTATTTCACTTTAAAGACCATGAAAATAACTTATTTTTTTTGCCATAAAAGTGAAATTACTGAACCTACACATAGGAACCTGATAAAAATACTAATTTCAGAAGACATTTCAGATGGCATTTAGAGGTTTTTGCATCTGAACTCTTCAATTGTAACAATTAACTGTCTGCTTTATGCTAATTCTACAGCATACTCACAATAAATCTACTTTCTACTAATTACATACAGTATACTGCACAGCAAATGACTGTAAATTCCCACAGAATCGAGATTGGTCTTAAAATATAAACACTTGTTTACAGATGGGATTCAGGAAAAAAAAGTCAACCCAGTAACTTTGTTTCCCCTTCATGGGAACTACAACGTGTGTTTGATAACAGACATATGGGAGTACGTCAGACGACCAATCACTCTGAAGAGTAAGAAAACGGGCCAATGAATGCCAAAAGAATTGGCAGAGCTCAGCTCCACAGCTGACAGCGATTAGCCATTAGTGGGATATATCAGCTGCCGACTGAGGAGCAAGCACTAGAATTTAGCTTCAGAGCCTCTCATGAAATTGATGAATCCCTCTGCTAAGCAGACTTCCAGAGAGAAAGCAGTGCTACTCACCAGTGTGGGAGAAGACGCGACAGCGGCGGTCGATCTCGGCTTCCCGTCCCCTGGGCGTTTCGTTGGTGTACTAAAAGAGCAGTTTCCACTAAAAGAGCAGAATTCCCTAAGAGAGCACATGGTCGAGCAGTGTGTCTTTATCAAGATGTCGTTTCGGCCGTGCGTTTCTGGATGCGGTGGTTTCCTCACCCCGGATGACAGGCACGAGCACTGTATCACATGTTTGGGGGTCCAGCATGTTGAAGCGGTGCTCGCAGAAAGTTCTTGCCCTCACTGCGAGGGCTTGACTGTTGCGCAACTGAGGTCGCGGCATACTCTAGCATTAGGGTGCGTCACCCCTGCTGCTCCCCGCTAAGCGGTTAGCACTCAGGCAGGCCTGAGGGTTACAGTGGGGGTTTATCCGTCGCCTTTGGGCCCACGGACCCCTCACTCCTCATCAGTTCGCTCTGTCCAAGCTTCGAGTGGGAGTGCTGGTCCATCCTCCGGGATGGTCGCGCTCTCATTAGATGACACCGGGGACATGATGTCCATCGCTGCATCGGAGGGTGGGCTGACATGCTTCGATGAAGATCCGGACCCCCTGCCACCCTCCGGGGTTGTCAGCGAGGTCACTCCTCGCGACGGCCCCTCCCTGGTGCATTCCCCTAAGAGAGGACCTCCTCTCCCAGGGACGGGGCACCCTCTGGCACCCGTGCCCAGATCTCTGGAACCTCCACGTGTGGTCCATAGACGGAGCATGGAAGACTTAGGTGACTTACTTGCTTCGGTGGTTAACACCATCACTCAGGCTAGAGCACCCTCTACGAGGCATACCAACGCCCTGAAGTGGAGTCTATTCACTGAGTGGTGCGATTCTCACCGAGAAGACCCCCGAACTTGCCAGATAAGTGTTGTATTATCCTTCCTTCAGGATAAGCTGGAACATAGGCTGTCACCCTCCACACTGAAGGTTTTACGTGGCTGCCATCTCCGCTCATCATGATGCGGTAGATCTCCAGGCGTGCCTGCAGAGAGATCCATTCAAGCCACTCAACTCGGTATCTTTGAAAAATCTGTCCATAAAGACAGCTCTGCTGATCGTGTTGGCATCGTTCAAGAGAGTCAGGGATTTGGAGACATTTTCGGTCAGCGAATCATGCCTGGAATTCGGCTATGTGCCCAAGGTTCCTACCACCCCATTTCGAGATCAGGTGGTGAACCTGCAAGCGCTGCCTGCGGAGGAGGCAGACCTAGCCCATTCACTGCTTTGTCCCATTCGCGCTTTGCACCTTTACGTGGAACGAACGCAAAATTTAAGATCTTGTGAACAGCTCTTTATCTGTTATTGTGGTTGGCAGAAGTGCCGTATCAAAACAGAGGTTGGCCCACTGGATAGTTGATGAGCCGCATCCCCCGAACGTGAGAGCACACTCTACTAGAAGTGTTGCCTCCTCCTGGGCGTTAGCACGCGGCGCCTCTCTCACAGATATCTGCAAAGCTGTGGGCTGGGCGACACCTAACACATTCGTGAGATTTTATAATCTTCGAGTGGAGCCTGTTTTCCTCCCGATTATTGGGTAACCCCGGTCAATCGGGAGGAAATTAAGCTCGGTGTCAATAAACGCTTGCTGTGCCATGCTCCCTAACCCGGAGATACATGTGCCTTTTTTTTTATTCTGCTAGTAAATTTCCCGCTTGGCGAACCCTAGAGAATTCCTCCGAGGCCCCCAGCACCCGACTCAGTGGAGGAGTCAAGTGCCTGGCTTAGTGTGATGTCTGGTATGCCCATTGGTCTACCCACATGCTGAGGTTTAGTGCCAGCTATGCGCGGTCCCCCATGGCGACCCCATATGCTTATTTCAGCCACGGACTGTTCCCCCTGATCAGGCAGACCAGTGTCTTCCCTACCTGCTAACCAGCTTATCATTTGTAGCACTCCCCCTCATTAGGGCTAGTCCATATGTTCTATTACCATCAAGTCTCCCCTCTTGGGTAGCAGGTGGTCTCCGCAGCGTCCTCCCCCTTCGGGGACTGGCACGATTTCCAACATTCTGTCTTATTTCTAAAATCGACTACATTAGCTAGGTAAAAGCACAATTATGACCCCGATCTAAATTTTTAATTATTCCCATGTAATGGTAATTTAAGGGTCTAGGGGATGTTGAAAGGTTGCGCTCTTTGTGATGCTTGTGCGCTCACGCTATGCTTGGCAAACTTCACATGAGGAGCGTGACAGGCTTAGCTGCTGTGGCGTTTTCCATACACTCTCCCATATGTCTGTTATCAGACACACGTTGTAGTTTCCATGAAGGAGAACGTTCTGGTTACATACGTAACCCACGTTCCCCGAATAGGGAACGGAGACGTGTGTCTCCACTGCCACAGTACCTGAGTCTCCAGCAGTTAGGTGAGTGATCGGCTCTTCAGCAGGCAAATTCTAGTGCTCGCTCCTCAGCCGGCAGCTGATATATCCCACTAATGGTTAATCGCTGTCAGCTGTGGAGCTGAGCTCTGCCAATTCAATTGGTATTCATTGGCCTGTTTTCTTACTCTTCAGAGTGATTGGTCATCTGATGTACTCCCATATGTCTGTTATCAGACACGTTGTAGTTCCCTACTCAGGGAACGTGGGTTACGTACGTAACCAGGACGTTTTACATATTACAAAAACCATCTCCCCTATATTATATGAATAAAAGTTACACCCTTTTTGGACCTTAGGCTGAATTCTTGCTTCAATGATGAACTTGTTACTTGTTACTTGTTTTCTTCTGGCTTGACTGCTGTGTAAATTCAATCAAAGCATCATAAAGAAAAGAGAGAGAAAAAAATTGGAAGTGGAATTTTCAACACCAAACACAGAGCTTAGAGTGTGTTTTGTCAGTTTCTTTCATATGTCATTTTTTCCAGATGTGTGAAAACAGCTGCAACACCCTGTACAACTGTTATGTGTTCAGCTCATTCACTACCGAGAGATCAGATACAGCGGCGTTCACGCAAAAGCTTACTCTCTGAGTTCTGATCGCAGATGAAGTAAACTTTAATTGAGTTAGATGATCCTGCTGCAAAAAAATCCTGGATTAGAGATTATCTCACAGGGTGTTTATCTCTCAGCGGATGTTCCAGAGGGAATTAACCCAGTTAACAATACAGCCGCTCTCAGTGTGGCAGTGGAGGCAGATGGCAGAGTGTTGCGACTGTGCGGTATCAACCTGTATCAACAGTGCTGTCCTCAAATCAAGTTCACACAAGATTAATAGGGACCTGTTCAGAGTTAAACTTACTGATAGTGACACCTGCTGGCTGGTGGTTCTTGAATACAGGCGCTTGACTGCTATGCCTGTAAAACCATGCTTGGGATCAGTTTTTTTTTTTTTTTAAATGAATGACTATTTTTATTCATCATTAGTGTCCCTTATTTTAGCCCCTTTTCTTTAAAAGTCATTGCTACTTTCTCATTCCCTTATTAAGACAGTCTGTAGGCACACTGTAAAAAAAATAAAAAGTTGACAACTTAAAATTTTAAGGCAACAAACATCAGGACATTGTTGAGTTGACTCAACTTTTAACCCAATTACTTCACTTGACTCGATTTAAGTTGAGTAAAATCAATAATGTCCTGAAGTTTGTTGCCTTAATTTTAAGTTGTCAACTTTTTATTTTTTACAGTTTTTTTTAAGGTGACCTTTACTGAAGTCACACACACACACACACGCACATGCACACACACACACAGCTATTTTTATGGAGACTGAGTGTAAATTCTATCCCCCAACTCTACCCCTAACCCTCACAGGAAACTTTCAGCATTTTTACATTGTCATAATACTTACTTTTGTGTGATTTATGAGTTATTAAAGTGTCTTACACCTTAACACGTGCATTATTGGGACAAAAGCATTTTCAGTTGTTTTAGTGTGGATGAACTTTTGTGGAAGAGCTTTTAGACGAAAACAAATATATCTGGGTTAGTGTAGACGTAATCTTAAAGTGATTGTGGTCTAATGATGGGGAGTTAACTCTGAATTCCTCAACTCTGAGCAGCCTCCAGTACTGGAATCAACTGTCATTGTCGACTCGTGTGCTGTGCACAAAATCACTCACTTGACCACAAAACTTCATATTACATTATATATATATGTATACACTACCTGACAAAAGTCTTGTCGTCGATCCCAGTTGTAAGAGCAACAAATAATAACTTGAATTCTAATTGATCATTTGGAGAAGTGGCAGAAGGTAGAAGGCAGAAGGTTTCTGATGAATCATCTGTTGAATCATCTGTTGAATCATCTGTTGAACTGCATCCCAATCATCACAAATACTGCAGATGACCTATTGGAACCCGCATGGACCCAAGATTCTCACAGAAATCAGTCAAGTTTGGTGAAGGAAAAGTCATGATTTGGGGTTACATTTCAATATGGGGGCATGTGAGAGATCTGCAGAGTGGATGGCAACATCAACAGTCTGAGGTATCAAGACATTTGTGCTGCCCATTACATTACAAACCACAGGACAGGGCAAATTCTTCAGCAGGAAAGCACTCCTTCTCATACTTCAGCCTCCACATCAAAGTTCCTGAAAGCAAAGAAGATCATGGTGCTCCAGGATTGGCCAGCCCAGTCACCAGACATGAACATTATTGAGCATGTCTGGGGTAAGATGAAGGAGGAGGCATTGAAGATGAATCCAAAGAATCTTGATGAACTCTGGGAGAGATGCATTGCATTGCAGAGATGTATGGATGCAGTCTTCCAAGCTCATGGGAGTCATACACAATATTAATATAAATTTTTCCACTGCACCATGACTTTATATTCTATGCTGTACATAATTTCTGTTAAGTGGCAAGACTTTTGTCTAAGCAAAGTCAGACCTTACTGTCCTAATTAAATAATAAAAAAAATCAAGGCATGATCATATTTTATTTTGGTAAAATAAGCGTAATCTAGAGGCCTCTGCCTTTCATATAAGCCACTTCTGATACCAAATGATCAACTAGAAGTCAAGATATTATTTGTTGATCCTAAAACTTGGATAGGCGACAAGACTTTTGTCAGGTAGTGTATATAAAAATTCAGACATTGATATTTTACACAATGAGGCAGTTGAGGCCTGATTGTTCAAGAGTTGGACTTCTTGAGACTAACTCTTAGTACAAGCAGGAGTTGTGCTTAAAGTGAAAGGTAAGGTGGCTGAGAGAGCTTAACGCACTGCAACTTCAGAAAACACATGCAAACAGAAAAAAAATCACTAAATAAACAAAACATCTTCATCAGTTTGACAGCATATTGTGCAGTGACAGTGAAATTGTAGGTGACCTGAAAGGTGAGTTTTTTTTATTTAACACCCTGATTAAAAAAATTCCTTTGTCTTTTGCATATTATTAGCCTAAATAAATGGCTGATTAACTGTGAAACGTTATTAGATGACTAAATTAAGTTAATATCCTCAACTAAATATAAGTTCAAGGTTAATTAAAATAAATTCACAATGCTTCATTGTTAAAATGAGGTTAAAATAAACTGCAGATAAAAATAAAAATAAGAATATTCAGGCCCTTTTATCAGGCAATGATGGAAAAGACAAAATAATACAAATATAACGTGCTAACTTCAGTTGACTTTTTTTTTCTTCAGATCAAAATGTGCATGTGCTGTGAGGATTTACAGTGCATTTTTCTATTTGTGTTTGCATTGTGAGGATTTGCTGCACGTGTGCTGTCAAACCGATAAAGATGTTTTCTTAATTTGCTGGTGTTTTTTTGTATATTTGCATGTGTTTTCTTAAATTGCAGCGCATTAAAGATACCTCAACCCTATGAATGTCTACTGCTCTAGGTGTTTATGTGTTCACTATTCACTGCTCCTAATGTGTGTGCATGGTTAAATGCAGAGGATATTGCATGTTATGTGTACACTTGGTTTCACTCTTTGTTCCTCTGCTTCAGTCCCAGATCAGATAAACTAGTGGGTCTGTTGTTGAGCCCTTCATCACTTTATTCTGTTTCCTCCTGTCCACTCGCTGAACAATGTTATCGGAAACATCGTCAGTTTTCAGTAAACAGAGATACAGTTCTTTGAACACACTCATTTAAAGGTGAAATTAAAAACTGTTTGTACATTCAAAACCTTTGTACATTCATAAAAAGCATATTGACTCTCCATTTTTTTTAATCTTTAATATAAATGTCAGAACTACTTTTTGTATGCTTAAAAAATTTAAGTATGACTTTGTTATAATCTTAGACATATGATCTGTCTCCTGCAAAGAGGTTTTATTTTCTGAAGTGAAGCAGGGCCTCACTAATGACACTGTGAGCAAACTAAACCTGACACACTGAGGCATTGGGGGAAGCATTGTGAAGAACAAGCCGAATGTCTGAAAGCTTTCTCTTTGCTTGTAGATGGTACAGATTTAGGTTCTAAAAACATTCCCTTAATGTTTCCATTAAGTTTCATAAATATATATTTTTAATGATTTTAGACAACATACTAACATTTATTTGGTTATGATTACTCAAAACATTTTCATAATGTTTCAGACAGTCTCCTGTTATATTAATGTTCTCAAAACATTATTAGAACATTCCATCCACATTATATGGATGTTCTAAGAACTTTTACTATCAACATTACAGGAACGTTCCAAAAACATTTTTTTATATAATACAATGCTAACATTTAGAACCAATTTTAAGGAATGTTAAGGAATGTTCTGAGGACATTTCCTGTTAGCTGGGTGTCCACAAGAATACAGGAAAATGTTCGTATTGATTAGTTTGAGTCTTGTCCATGTACTGTATCAGCAGAGAAATATTGAAAAAGATTTTTGTTTCCCCTAAACTGGAATCATCTAGCAAACATTGAACATTGCATCAATTTTTAAACACCTGTTTTTTTATTTTATCTCCTCAGTATTTTTCACACTAAAGTCCAACACAATATTTGGAGTCCATAATGATTTGTGCAGAACCTACAGCCTCATCAGCAGTGCTCCAAAAGTGCTGTTGGGCTTCGGGCAACATGAGATCGAATGCCAGCTCTAAAATATGTACCCCCTCTCTTTTCCTCTTCACCTCATGCCATGTCAACTGTCCGATCACAATAAAAGGAAAATGCCAAATTATATAAAAAAACAAGCCTTAAAAAAAATAACAATTTAAAACATTTACGTAAATAAATGTATAAAATTTTATAAATGAACTCATTGACAGTACTTGTACAGTTTTTCAATTTTAAATTAATAAAACAGTTATCTAACAGTTATTTAATTACGCATTTTGATTACAGTTAGAGTATTTTTGAATTTTTGGGTAGCAGATGACCTCCCCTTCGGGGACTGGCACGATTTCCAACGTACGTTCGTATTCTAAAATCCCTAGTCTATACTAGCTAGGTAAAACCACATTACGACCCCCGATGTAAATTTTGTAATATACCCATGTAATGGTAATTAAAGGGCCTAGGGGACATTGGATGTTTGCGCTCTTGGTGATGCTTGTGCGCTCACGCTATGCTTGGCAAACTTCACATCAGGAGCGTGACAGGCTTAGCTGCTGTGGCGTTTTCCATACAGTCTCCTGTAGTCTGTTAACAGATGCAGGTTGGAGTTCCCATATGAAGGGGAACGTCCTGGTTACGTCCATAACCCACGTTCCCCGAATAGAGAACGGAGACGTGCGTCTCCACTGCCACAGCAGCTGAGTCTCCAGCTGTTAGCTGAGTGACCGGCTCTTCAGCAGGCAAATTCTAGTGCTTGCTTCTTCTTCTTGCTTGCTTATATAGCACTAATGGCTAATCACTGTCAGCTGTGGAGCTGAGCTCTGCCAATTCATTTTGGCATTCATTGGCCCGTTTTCTTACTCTTCAGAGTGATTGGTCGTCTGAAGTACTCCCGTAGTCTGTTAACAGACGCACGTCTCCGTTCCCTATTTGGGGAAAGTGGGTTACGTACGTAACCAGGACGTTTCTTCTACATTTGCCCAGGATCATGGCTGAAATCCACTGCTTTAGATAAAACATATGATTGTAAGATCTTTCCCTTAGAAGAAAAATGTAAGAACCTTTGACAAACTTTTTTGACCAACATTCCACAAACTTTTTTGATTTGACCTCATTGCTATCTATGACAAACGATTGTGATATTAAAGTGAGCGAGTTTTGGTAAAGAAGCTTAAAGTGAAAACACCAATGTGCCATGATGGCTTTTTAATGCAGCACTTAAGATCCAGCTTGAAGATGTTTATATCTTAGCATTTCCACATGTCTCATATCAGTTGTACTCCTTCATAATTGCAAAAGAAAGCTTTTAAGCGAGTGAGGAAGGGTTTGTTTTTGTTCCCGATGAAAGGTCGCTGAAGAGAGATGAAGAAAAAGACGGAGCAAACAGCTGCATGTGCAGAGGTGTTCTTGGACTTTTCTTCCCATGTGGATGAACAAATGCCAGGGATGATGAACACACAGCTGTTAACCTCAGTGGATAAACAAATGTGAGCACAGTCACGCATATGTAAACTCATAAACACATAAATAACTATATGTTAACACATAAGCCACGGCTGTGCTTTCGGTTCACTGCACATTCCTCTTCAGAAACAGGCCGTCCCTCCACATCCTCAGCAAGACTGGAGACAAACGCTGTCTCTGACTATTCCACTGAGATAGAGCCTATATTAGGAGCATAGCAGTATTTCGAGATGTTGCTTAACAGCTTTAAATGGATTTCCCTGTTTAGTTTCCCCATCTTGGGCTTACATAAGATCTACTGACAGAAAAGTTGTGTTATTGCATGTCTTTTTGGTGAATTGGGGTTCAATCAAATATAAGAAGAAAAATGACAATGTAAAAGGTAACACCTTACACTTGATAAAGTTGGGGATAATGTACCCTTAGACTAATTTTATGGAAGTTATAAAGTACATCAGAATCATAGTTGAGCAGTCATTAGAGTGGATCTCACCCCTATACATTAACTTCCTGGACTACGAGAAACCATTTGACAGCATGGATAGATAGACTTTGTGGAAGCTACTCCGGCACTATGGGATACCTGACAAAATTGTCACTATTATCAGTAATTCTTACGAAGGACTAAATTGCAAAATGGTACATGGTGGGCAGCTTGCTGAGACACTTCAAGTGAAGACTGAAGTCAGACAAGGATGTCACTCTCACCATTTCTTTTTATACTAGGAATTGCCTGGACGATGAAGGAATCCAGTGGTGGCCTGGACAGGTCTAACTGACCTGGAATTTGCAGATGACTTGGCGCTACTATCACACACCCAGCAGCAGATGCAGGGCGTTAAATGTAGCATCTGCCTCTGTACAAGCGGTTCTAAAAGTCGAGATTGGAGATCACAATCACCTGTGTGATTTGGCATAACTGTGAAAGAAATTCTATTCAATTGACCTTTTTAGCGGCTGCACGGTGGCGCAGTGGGTAGCACGTTCGCCTCACAGCAAGAAGGTCGCTGGTTCGAGCCTTGGCTGGGTCAGTTGGTGTTTCTGTGTGGAGTTTGCATGTTCTCCCCGTGTTCGCGTGGGTTTTCTCCGGGTGCTCCGGTTTCCCCCACAAGTCCAAAGACATGCATTATAGGTGAATTGGGTAGGCTAAATTGTCCGTAGTGTATGTGTGTGAATGAGTGTGTATGGATGTTTCCCAGTGATGGGTTGCACCTGGAAGGGCATCCGCTGCGTAAAACATATGCTGGATAAGTTGGCGGTTCATTCCGCTGTGGCGTCCCCAGATTAATAAAGGGACTAAGCCGAAAAGAATATGAATGAATGAATGAATGAATGACCTTTTTAGCTGATTACAATTTATAGCTCAATTAAAATGTATGAATGTATTTTTCATGTAAATATACTTAAATAAATGTGTTATCTATACATGCTCTGTTCTAAAGTACTCAAGTAACCCAAAATAACACTTAAATAAAGTAATAAATACCTTAGAGCAGCAATAAAAATGCACAACTCTTTGTTGTTATTGTCTGTCCTAATGTGAACTTTCAAACTCTAATAGTTTTTTTTTTTATTTGAGCCTGGATGTTCCTTCACTGGTTTAAGTACTAAAGTGGAAGGACAAGGAGGTGAAACAGAGGGGTGAACTACCAAAAACAGATGGTCCCATGTCTCTGAACGTCTCCTCTCATCAGTGCAGTGAACTATCAGAGCACTTACTCCGGCGCTGAACATCATCTGCTGCACACTCTCAGCTCAGCTTCTAGAAACATAGCAGTGCTGAGATTTGAAGTTTATGTTCTTGAATGAATGACAGCTTCCCTTCAGTCTTAGTGTCCTTCAAATACCTTTACTCTTAGTCTCATCCATTTAATCTATCTATCTATCTATCTATCTATCTATCTATCTATCTATCTATC
>CAIGQV010003909.1:27975713-28005373 GCA_903798115.1 Danio jaintianensis
TATCTATCTATCTATCTATCTATCTATCTATCTATCTATCTATCTATATATATATATATATATATATCTCAAAACTTGCTATGACCTGTATTGTGTGCGGTTTGGCGCAATATGGCTGCCGTCGCATCATCCAGGTGGATGCTGCACACTGGTGGTGGATGAGGAGATTCCCCCCAAAAATGTGTAAAGCGCTTTGAGTGTATATTTATACACATACATATATATACATACATATATATACTACAACTTTTATATGTCCAATAACCAACTTAAAAATGACTGAAAGATGAATGAATGTGTGAAATGTGTGTACCTACTGTACCTTTCCTGTAGCTTACAGTTAAAAAGGTGAAGTGGAAAGCCATTTTAGGTGAATAATGACCGTGTTTGTGCAGAATTAATGCATCATCCATGGGAACTTTTGGCTGTTGGTGCTCATCTCAGCCAAGCATAACATTTCCACAGCTGCTGTAGTGGCTCAGGATCCCGCGTTCATTCTTTGCCCTGTTGAGTTTGGGGAGGCCATGTTCAGCCAGTGGCACAATACAGGCCTGTGCTCCACAGCATGGAAGGGGCCAAGTGCTTAGCCCACTTTAGTCCAACTGTTACATCACTTATTGATGAATCCACCCATGTAATTTGAGCAAAGCTGTCTGTACTGCTGGTGAATGAGCAAGACAGGAGAATCCACTGGACTTTCTTCCACTTCTGCTGCCACAAAGCAGTTTATTGTGCTGGTTCATTTTAGAAAGTAGAAAAACCAGTTCACCTATTTGAACAGTTCACGGCACGAACCAGCATATACTTACAATCTAAACTCACTATTGGACTTGCCTGACAGTCACTCTGACTGTAAATGAGAAAATATGCTCACACTTTTATATCAGGCACTCTCCAGGAAACAATGAATAACTTCTGAAAACATGGCATGTTGAACTAAACTCCTACAAATTCACCCAAAAATGAAAATGTACTCATTATTTACTCGTCTTCAGTTGGTTCCAAACCTTTACTTAATCTAAAATAAGAGATATATATATTTTTTTATAATTATTTTTTAGGGGTTTTCACCTTTATTATGATATAGGACAGTGCTATATGTCGGTGCACAGTACCACTAGGCTATTGGCGCTGACTAAAATAAAATTTTCTGAAGGAAGCGGCAAACCAGTAACCACCGACATCAATAGCATGAAAAACAAATACCATTGTGGAAGTCAATGGTTACAGGTTTCCAGCTTTCTTCAGAATATCTTCTTTTGTGTTTAATAGAAGAAAAAAAGTCAAACAGGTTTATGACTTGAAAAGGGTGAGTAAATAATGACAGAATTTCAGTTTTGGGTAAACTGTCTTCTTACAGTTTTTCTCAGTCGCTTTGGTATATTTCTCAGATCAGAATTGAAATTTGCAAAACAGTAAGTGCATTTCTCAAAGCAACACGTACAAATAGCAAAACACCATGGATTACCTGCAAAAGCCAGTCTCTTGCTCAAAATCCTTAGTTCATCTCTCAAAACTAAGTTTTTGTGTCAATGAACGTGTCAGTGCCGTCAGAATGACAAGTCCTTGTGTCATTGTGTGTGGATAAGACAGTCAAGTTACTTAGTCATGCTGCCAATATAACAGTGTATTCTGGAGGGATGTTCTGATGTAAACTATGGAATTTTTTTTTGTACTGTAATTTGTTGACAGATCATGTCACTGTGATAGAGAAAGGAAAGGACAGCACTGCATAGCACAAAGAAAAAACAAAACAAAAGTATGAATGTGAACATAGGACAATCTCCTTTGAGATGCACCTTCATTAGAAAAAGTCAAGATTCAACTGGTAGAAAAAAAAGTCTAATGGAAATGTATATAAAAATGCATTATGACAAAATATTATGACAACTTGTTCAGCCATTTTGCATATGAAGACTTATGCCATGAACAAAGGATTAAATGTTGAGGGAGTGAGACTATTCAATAAAGACCAAAATAATACATTTTGATCAACATGACATAAGCAACTGATAATGTATAGGAAACGTCAGAGAATTGCACACAATCATTTGCATGGATTTACAAAAGCATTTGCAACTTGTTCAAAGAAATGAGAAACAGCTTTTTTGATGTGCCCAAGTGACACAATGATGTGAAAATTGAATAGGTAGTTTTAAGAATTTCAATTCTGATCTAAGAGATGTACCAAAGCGACTGAGAAAAACTGTAATTCCACAATTGACCATATGCATGGATTTTGATAAGCCAGGCTGGACATTTCCAAAGAACTGTCATATCATTCAATACTCACTGCATTTACAGTAAGATCAGCCTTGTTCAAAATCACTCATATATACTGTTTGATTGAGACAAAATATAAAGTGTCACACACAAACAAGAAAAAACTGCAATTAGTTGTATTGTCCCATGCCACGTCTTTAGAAAATGAATACATTGTTTTCAATAGATGCATATGGGATTGCTCAACGCTCAAATGAATCTCCTGTCAACTTATACATCTTTTCATCTCATTTTATTCTTGAACAACTAAATGAATGCTTATTTGTGAGTGTATATTTCACTAATTATTATATTATGATTACCAACTAGGAGCCTCAAGAAACTGAAAATAAAGCCACACTGAGGTTTTACTGTAAGTGTTCTGGCTAGGTTAAAAGTTTCATGCGTATATGGTCATGGATTTTTTACTTAAAGGAATAGTTCAACCAAAAAAAAAAAATTTACTCACTATTTACTCACTCTCAAGTGGTTCCAAACCTTTTTGAGTTTCTTTCTTCTGTTGAATCTAATAGGTGATATTCTGAAGAAAGCTGGAAACCGGTAACCATTGACATGCATAGTAGGACAAACAAATATTATGGAAATAAATAGTTACAGGTTTCCAGCTTATGGGCTTACGTAAGAGTACTTGTGAATGATCTAATGTAAAATCTTGTCATGTTTTATAAGAAGGTGTAATATTGTGGCATCAAACACTCATCCATCATCCATTTCTCTAAAGCCCACAGCGTGCCAGCACTGTGTAGCATTCTAAACCCATCGACAGTAAGAAAATTATGATAATAAAGCTTGAAATGGCTTGAGTTTACCCTGTGGCGAGTTCAAAATGTCACCGTAGTCACGCAAACGACTGAAAGTGTGTGTTTACACCCAGTTAACAGCTGTCAGTGCCTGCATGTCCTTGTATTTGTTTAGAGGCTGCAAGCTCAATGTTATTATGGCCCAATGCTGACACCTGCTATTAGGAGCAACACAAGCAGGAAAAGTGTGTGTGTGTAGTGGCAGTGTTATGTGAGATGCAGTTGGATTGGGCCTCATTCTGTGATAAAGTGCAGCTTTATCTCTGTCTGTTCCATGGATTTCAATAACATCAGAGACGACTCTTTGTGTCCCACTTCCTCAATTTAGATCCTATCACCTTGACTGTAGACAAACGTAAACTAGCCTTTTCACTGCACCGTATCTTTATCTCCCCTTTATTTGTGTCTTCATTATACAGTATGTTCTCCCAATTTTCTGCGGTTCCAGTTAAAATCCATCTATCGGTATCTGAAAAAAAGACAGTGAAATTGCTTTGCCACTTTCTCACTTGAAGTCCTCAGGAATTTCCCTATCAGTTTTTAGATGTTTTTTGAGTTTAAGAGTATGTTTTTGGGACATGTGGTGGGACATGCTTTTACATCAACAGAAGGTGGACGGATGTAACTGTGTTAAAGAAGATGTGCTGTCCTGACGTGGAAGTGCTTTTCATTAACTGTAAGCCGTTCTACTCGCCGCGGGAGTTTTCCTCGTTCATTCTCATCGGTGTTTATATTCCACCGCAAGCACACGTGAGTACTGCACTGCAACAGCTGGCTGATCTGATCACAGAGACAGAACAACAACACCCGGACTCTGTTTTTATCATTCTCGGTGACTTTAATCAGGCGAAACTCACACATGAGCTGCCTAAATTCAAACAGCACATTACATGCCCCACCAGAGACAATAATATTTTGGACCATTGCTACACCACAATAAAGGATGCATATCGTTCCGTCGCCAGAGCAGCTCTAGGACTCTCCGACCACTGCCTGGTTCATCTTATACCAACTTACAGACAAAAACTTAAAACTACTAAGCCAGTATTAAGGACTGTTAAGAGATGGACCAACGACACAGAACAGGCCTTACAAGCCTGTTTTGAATGCACTGACTGGAGTGTTTTTGAAGCTGCAGCCACCGACCTCGACGAACTCACAGATACCGTAACATCATACATCAGTTTCTGTGAGGAGCTATGCATCCCTACCAGGACCTACTTATCATTTAACAATGATAAATCATGGTTCACACCAAAACTTAGACAGCTTCGTCAGGCCAAAGAGGATGCCTACAGGAGTGGGGACAGGATCTTGTACAATCAGGCAAGGAACACACTGACAAAGGAGATTGGTGTGGCTAAGAAGAGCTATGCCAAAAAGGTGGAAAACCAGTTTTCTGCCAACAACCCGGCATCAGTGTGGAAAGGCCTGAAAGACATCACAAACTACAAGACACCATCCCCCCAGCATTGATGGCAATAAACAACTTGCAAACGAGCTGAATAAGTTCTACTGTAGATTTGAGACACCCCACACCCACCCTGACGATCTCTCTACACAGCCATCAACACCTCCAGTCATCTCTCTTTCCCCCCCTGCACTTCAGATCAGTGAGGATAATGTGCGTCAGATCTTCAGGAAACAGAAGAGAAGGAAAGCACCTGGCCCAGATGGTGTTTCACCAGCCTGTCTGAGAACCTGCGCTGACCAGCTGGCTCCCATTTTCTCACAGATCTTCAACAGATCACTGGAACAGCGCAAAGTTCCATCCTGCTTCAAATGCTCCACCATCATCCCAATCCAGAAGAAGCCAAAGATCACAGGACTCAATGACTACAGACCTGTTGCCTTAACATCTGTGGCCATGAAGTCATTTGAAAGACTGGTGCTAGCATATCTGAAGGACATCACTGGACCTTTGCTGGACCCCCTGCAGTTTGCCTATAGAGCAAACCGGTCTGTGGCTGATGCAGTCAACATGGGACTGCATTATACACTACAACTGGACAAACCAGGGAACTACGCAAGGATTCTGTTCGTGGACTTCAGTTCTGCCTTTAACACCATCGTCCCATCATTGCTCGAGTACAAACTGACCCAGCTCTCTGTTCCTAGCTCTGTCTATCAATGGATCACCAGCTTTCTGACAGACAGACAACAGCTAGTCAGAATGGGCAAAATCACATCTGACAGCCGCACCATCAGCACCGGTGCCCCCCAGGGATGTGTTCTCTCCCCACTGCTCTTCTCCCTGTATACCAATGACTGCACTGCAAAAGACCCCTCCATTAAACTCTTGAAGTTTGCTGACGACACTACTGTTATCGGCCTCATCCGGAATGGTGATGAGTCTGCATACAGACAGGAGGTGGAGCGGCTGGCTCTATGGTGCAGATGCAACAACCTGGAGCTGAACACGCTCAAAACGGTGGAGATGATAGTGGACTTTAGGAGAAACCCCCCTGCACTTCCCTCACTCACCATCATGAACAGCACTGTGGCTGCAGTAGAGTCATTCAGGTTCCTGGGCACCACCATCTCTCATGATCTGAAGTGGGACATTCACATAGACTCTATTGTGAAGAAAGCCCAGCAGAGACTGTACTTCCTTCGTCAGCTGAGGAAGTTCAACCTGCCACAGGAGCTGCTCGTACAGTTCTACTCAGCTGTCATCCAATCCATCCTCTGCACTTCAATCACCGTCTGGTTCGGCTCAGCTGCCAAAACCGACCTCCGTAGGCTACAGCGAATAGTCCGGACTGCTGAACGAATCACTGCCACTACCCTTCCTACACTTCAAGAACTGTACTCTTCCAGAGTGAGTAAAAGGACTCGCAAAATCACTCTGGACCCTTCACACCCAGCACACTTTCTGTTCGAACTGTTACCGTCTGGTCGGCGCTACAGAGCACCGAGCACAAAAACAGCCAGACACAGGAAAAGTTTCTTTCCTCAGGCCATCTACCTTATGAACAGTTAATTATTCCCCTACTGTGCAATAAACATGTGCAATACTTTTTCATACGCATTTGTACACAGCACCTTATAACAGTATACAATGCAATACTTTCTCCATACGCATTTGTACACAGCACCTTATAACAGTATACAATGCAATACTTTCTCCTACGCATTTGTACACAGCACCTTATAACTTGTAAAACTTGTATATTTATAACAAATCTGTACAACAATTCATCATCCAGAGCTCTATTGTCTAACTGCATCTCTGTTTAATGTTTGTCGTATTTTATTTTATTTTTTTTCCTCATATTTATTTTGTGTTGTCACTTGTCACTTTATGTACACTGGAAGCTTCTGTAGCCAAAACAAATTCCTTGTGTGTGTAAGCACACTTGGCAATAAAACCGATTCTGATTCTGATTCTGATTTTATGGTGTAAATGTATGCTGGTTTTGAGAGGGAATGTGTGACAAGAGTGTATTTAATGCATATTTAATAGATTTATTTAGCAAGGATAAATTAAATAAATGAAATATCAAAATGATACATCATTTTACATTTATACAAAAACATTTTAAGTTTTTAAACTTTCAATTGGTTTCAGAAAATAAAGCATGGCCCAGCCAATCACCAGCACTGCAAAAAATGCTTTTCTTACTTTGAGTTTTTGTCTTGTTTTTAGTCCAAATATGAAAGAAAAATAATCTGTCAATGAGGTAAGCAAAATAATCTTGTTTTTGCTTTGAAATAAGATTATTTAGCTTACCCCATTGGCAGATTATTTTGCTTGTTTTAAGGAAAAACTCACTTAATTTTGGCATATTATTTCTTAAAACAAGACAATATGTTTAACTTGTCTATAAAATGCTTCTTGATTTAAGAATTTTTCAGATATTTGGATTAGAAAGAAGACAAAAACTTTAAGCAAGAGTTTTTTTGCTATAGAAAATAAGAACTAAAGAACAAAGTTCATAGAAGAGACCCACAGAACCATCAAAATGTTTAGTCTCTGTTAAAGTCTGGGGGAATAAATCACACCTGAGCAATGCATGTGACTCCATTCTCCATAGAGGCATCTTGAAGCTGCCATTACCAAAAAAAAAGCCTTTTACACAAATAATTAAATACATTTCTGAAGTTCTTTTATGTTATTCTATTTGTTACAACACAAGTAATTTTTCTGAATTTTATTTTTGTTTATTTGTATGTTTGTATTGTTTGTGTTTTTACCCAAATTTTCATCAATTTCATGTCAACAGTTCCTGTAGAAATATATTATAGTTTGAATCGTGTTATCTTTCTTATATATATATATATATATATATATATATATATATATATATATATATATATATATATGACATATTTTAAATAGAATGTGTCCTGTTTCACTTAATTTCTTTTTTTTTCTGTGTCATTTTTTTAAATATTTAATTTTATAAAATAATGGCTATCCTGCAATTTTACAGAAGAAACCCAATAAAATGTAATAATAACAACATTTTATAAGTTACAAAACCCAGTACTTAATTGCACTGAAACAAAATCTGAGGACACACTCAACATTGCTCCACCTGGTAGCATATTTTCCTTAAATTTCTCTTTAAAGTCAGTGCAGCAGAACCCAACATTCTGGGCCTGTTTAACAGCTTCATAGCAGCAGCTCCTGGTTTCCACTCCCCTCAGGACAGCGCTTATATAACAGTGACACATACTGTACACAGAACACACATGTGCACACAGACACACACACCAATACTTTCTCACATTAAAAAAACATGCACAACGCCACATCCTGTTAACATTCACAAACACATACACTGTGCTCAGGCCTACAGCATTTAAACAAAGCAGGATTCAGTCGCTTAACACTGCACTCATTCCACTTCTACAACTCAGAAACAAAGTTGCTTTGGAGCTTTAGTGTCGGAAATTCTCACTGCTGATCTAAAACTCTACTTGTTCGTCTTTGGGCGTCTCAAAAGAAGGCAACTGGACAGAAATGGCATAATCAAGTAGTTCAGCAGACTATGAAAAGGCCCAGATACTCTTAACTATATGCACAAAGCTCCTCTGTAAGCAAAGACACTTTTGTGGTGCTACTCTCCGGGTCGGTTGGGGCTTGGGTGAGGATTGCAGACTGAAAGAGTGCTTAATTTAGCCACACAATGGCTTTGCTTCACAATGAGCGACTCTGAAATAGTCTACTTTCCAGAGCAACTTGACAGTGAGCAGTTTTAGTCAGTGCCCGACTGAAGCCAACCCTACTGGGAAACCATCCATTTAAGTAAAAGCATAATCCTATTTTGTGCCCATGTACAATCACAGGAATGGCAGGAATGTGGGCTACTGGTAAGAGTTCTCCAGAGGAGCTGAAGTAATTAAAGTGCGGCACAGACTCTAGTGTTAGTCTGCACTCATTATGTTTGGGTTTTCTTTGAAGCCGCTTGATAGAGTGATTATGATCTCACTCGAACTATATGTACAGTATGCTGGCCAGAACCCTGGGTGCTTACACTCTTCTCATGTACAGATCAATTTCGCTTTATTCGCCATAATTAAATCTTTGACATTGTGTATCTTAAGTACCTCAATCTGCAAGGCATTACTCAGATTTTCCATCTGGAAAAGCTGTAATAAATTATAAATTAGTACAAGCACGATTCTGTTTATCCCAAGTACTTGTTTGATGAAAGTCATGTTGGTATTCTTTGTTTTGGTCCATTATTGGAGCATTTGTGAAATTTGATAAAATATGGCAGGGGGATATAAAATATGGTAATGCTTTTCATCTACAGAGACCATATGAAATTTCTGTATGCTAAATGACTAAAGATCCTGTTTTTATTGATCAGATCTGATTACAATCTGTTCACATTATTGCATGTCATGGATTATGTTTACCTTTCGTCTGTGGGTCTAGAGAGGAAATGGCGGGTTTACTAAGTAATAAACAAATGAAGGCCCCGGTATACTTCAAAAGAAGTTATTTTTGGTTCTTCATTTGAGGTCAAAAAGAACAGTACAGTCGTGGCCAAAAGTTTTGAGAATGACATAAATATTGGAAATTGGAAAAGTTGCTGCTTAAGTTTTTATAATAGCAATTTGCATATACTCCAGAATGTTATGAAGAGTGATCAGATGAATTGCATAGTCCTTCTTTGCCATGAAAATTAACTTAATCCTGAAAAAAAACTTTCCACTGCATTTCATTGCTGTCATTAAAGGACCTGCTGAGATCATTTCAGTAATCGTCTTGTTAACTCAGGTGAGAATGTTGACGAGCACAAGGCTGGAGATCATTATGTCAGGCTGATTGGGTTAGAATGGCAGACTTGACATGTTAAAAGGAGGGTGATGCTTGAAATCATTGTTCTTCCATTGTTAACCTGCAAAGAAACGCGTGCAGCCATTATTGCGTTGCATAAAAATGGCTTCACAGCCAAGGATATTGTGGCTACTAAGATTGCACCTAAATAATTCTTGTTAAGAAGGCTTCAGGGCGTCCAAGAAAATCCAGCAAGTGCCATCTCCTAAAGAGGATTCAGCTGCGGGATCGGAGTGCCACCAGTACAGAGCTTGCTCAGGAATGGCAGCAGGCAGGTGTGCCACAGTGCAATGAACTGCCAAAATACACATTAATTTGTTAAAAAAATATTTGAACAAACTTAGTAGGTTTTTTTTTGGTCAAATGACAATTTATTATTATTTTTTTTGCAACTGAAGTGAAGAAGATGTTCATGTTAGGAGTGAGTGAGTGAGATATCTGTAGGCAACCAAGTCTTATCCTCCATTATTGCTCCTGAGTTACGTATTGTGAATAAAATGTAGGCTTATACTTATATCCAAGGGACTGATACATTTAGTTGTTTTAATGTACAATTGCAATCAGAATTATTAAACCCCCTGAATTATACCGTTTATTTTTTTCCCCAATTTCTGTTTAACGGAGAGATTTTTTTTCAACACATTTCTAAACATAATAGTTTTAATTCAACTCATTTCTAATAACTGATTTATTTTATCTTTGCCATGATGACAGTAAATAATATTTTACTAGATATTTTTCAAGATGCTAGTATTCAGCTTAAAGTGACATTTAAAGGCTTAACTAGGTTAATTAGGTTAACTAGGCAGGATAGAGTAATTAGGCAAGTTATTGTATAAGGATGGTTTGTTCTGTAGACTATCGGAAAAAAAATATAGCTTAAAGGGGCTAATAATTTTGACCTTAAAATGGTTTTCAATTTTTTTTAAAACTGCTTTTATTCTAGCTGAAATAAAACAAATAAGACTTTCTCCAGAAGAAAAAATATTATCAGACATACTGTGAAAATTTCCTTGCTCTGTAAAACATAATTTGGGAAATATTTAAAAAAGAAAAAAAAATTCAAAGGGTGTTTAATAATTCTGATTGCAACTGTATATGAAAACAAAGACAGGAGTTAATATCAACCTCTGCATAAACATATAGGTTTTTGCAGTCTATTGCCATCCTTTCACTACAGACAAATCACAGTAAGAGCTAAATGATATGACACGAAGCATAAACGAGCAATAAATACTAATACACAGCACTCTACATGTGTTTGTTGCTTCATTACAAATGTACTCTGCAAATGTACACAATATACACATTAAACTAACAAAAGACACCTTTAAACAGACTTTATGGCTCTTTGGGGCGGCACTGAATAAATGTATAATCTATAGCCAAGCTCATCTTGCAGTTAATATTTTCAAGACTAAAAAAGTCCTACATTACTTTTTAGATACAACTTGACATACTTTGTGCTATTATTCGAAACTGTTCCATTAAAGTTTTTGTTTTTCAAAAAACAATAGAAAGTTTATCTTTGAGATGCTAAATGTACCCGCAATTCTAGAATCACCCACATATTGAAAGTCTTGAAAAGCATTTAAATAATGTGTAGACTTGAGTGAACAATAATCCTAAAGCACTTTGCTGCTGTATAATGTGTGTGACTGGAGAGTCTAGGGGGTGTAATAATAATTCACAGTGACGGTCATCCTCTTTCAACAGCCCGGATCCAATGCGATTTTCCCAAGCATGAGGGGACAAAAGGCATGATTCAGTCATAAATTCACTAAAAATAGTCTAAGTACAAATTATGATTTCTCATATCTTAAAAAAAGCCAGATATACTGTAATTGTAGAATTTTTTTAAATCTTTGTTTCTCATGTTTGATAAAACAAAACTTGCATTATAAAAGGACAATCCAACAATTAACTGCACCTCAAACAGTCAGAGGAGATAAATAGATTGTTATTGACCTAGTTTTGTTTTAGTTCAAACAGTTATGCGGAAGCTGTTAGTGGACAAAGACATGAGCTTTGTATGTGAGGTCGTACAGTATGAGGGTCTACTGTATATGTGAGATTGTTTATGCTGCAGTGCGCTCCGCTGATTTAACAGGTTTTGAATTATGCAAATGAATCCCTTCAGGCTTGCTATGTTGTTCTGAAAGTGAATGTCTAATTGAGCCCTGTGATGTTTTAGTTTAATGAACTCATACAAAGTAAGAGCCTTTATTTTTGGTTTATAGCAATCCTGGATCCAAACCAGAACTACAGCTGCACTATATAAAACTGCAAATGGTTAATGGTCTTTGCCATGATGGCAATTAACTCATTTTTCTAGTTAATTTACAAGATACTAGTATTCAGCTTAAAATTGAACCTTTATTATGTTAACTAGGCAAGTTAGGTTAATTAGGCAAGTTATTGGATAACAGTGGTTTGTTCTGTAGACAATCGAAAACAAATATTTCTCAAGGGGGCTAATAACATTGTCCTTTAAATTGTTTTTGAAAAAATAAAAACTGCTTTTATTCCAGTCAAACCAAACAAAATAAGATGTTACCTAGAAGAAACAAATATTATAGGATTTACCATGAAAATGTTCTTGCTCTGTTAAATATCTCTTGGAAAATATTTTAAAAAGTGAAACATCTAAAATATCTTTTTTATATAAACTTGTATAATAATGATTTACAGTAAAATAGAAAAATTACTTAGACAGTTATATTGTTTCGAATGTATTGTTATATGTATTGTTAATATATTGTTATCTAAGTGTAAGATCATATAATAAATTAATAATATAATAAATAATTAAATTTTAATAAATAAATCTAAATAAGTATCCATTCTATCGTTCACTATTTACATTTAAAATAATTATTTAAACTAATTTGTTCAATGTAATACATTTTAATTAATATATTTTAAATCTCCAAAGACATTTATTTTTAGATTTGTATATTCATTCATTCATTTTCTTTTTGGCTTAGTCCCTTTATTAATCTGGGGTCGCCACAGCGGAATGAACCGCCGACTTAAGTAGCACATGTTCTATGCAGCGGATGCCCTTCCAGCTGGAACCCATCACTGGGAAACATCCAAACACACTCATACACTACGGACAATTTAGCTTACCCAATTTCCCTATAGCGCATGTCTTTGGAATTGTGGGGGAAACCGGAGCACACGAAGGAAACCCACGCGAACGTGGGGAGAACATGCAAACTCCACACAGAAATGCCAGCTGACCCAGCCGAGGCTCGAACCAGTGACCTTCTTGCTGTGAGGCGATCGTGCTACCCACTGCGCCACCATGATGCCTAGATTTGTACAGTGTATGACTAATACAGGGCATATATTTTAAAATTAAATAAATAAATAAAATAAAACATTTATCTACAGTTTACCTACACCTACAAATATCTTAAACTGCTTATTCACATGATTTGATCTGCTGTCCTCTTGGAGTGTTGCTTTTAGTTGTTTAACATCATTACTGCCTTTAGTCATAGTTTAGTTTGACCAGATTTAAAGTCAGGTTATAAACAATGAATCAATGATAGGACATTTTTGTTGTTCTGTTGAGAGCCCCACTGAGCCCTCTATGTATATATATGTATTTACCACACAAATATACAAAATTGACAATTTACATTCAAAGTGTAAATTTGCATGCAAAGTATATTCTTGATTAGTCCTGTTGTGACAAAAGTTTTAATTCGATAATGTTATAACTTTTCATAGTACGTAAAAGATCAGGCAAATTAATGTAGTGTAATAAAACTCAATGCTTTGCCATAAGAAGAAGCCTATAGTGTAGTCAATGGACAGAACAGGTTGTACTTTCATGATATAACAAACACCACTCCTGTGCTCTTTGTGTTTCTGTACCTCAAACAATAATGAGTCATATTTCAAAGACTCTCCTGACCAGAAAACTTATAATAGACTGCGCTGCACAAACCAATAAGCTATATGTGGGATTGTCAATAAGGGTGGGGATTGTTGTGTCTTGTGGGACTGGAGCAAGTTAGCACACTTTAGCTTAATTCTCAGTTCATTCTCATCACACATTGACTGTTAGTATAATTTTTTAACACGTGGAACCTTTTTAGCATTGTTTTTTGATGTTTGGACTTCAGTATACTGTATATTGTTTTCAATGTGAAACCTTTATCATCAAAACTCAGACTCTGTGAGCACAGGAATTTCACTGTCCATTTTTTTCATTACGTCACCAATTGTGTCATGATGAAGTTCAGGTGTAATTTAAGAATTGAATGGCTGCGCTCCAACAGTGCAATTATTATTTTTTTTTTAGCAATTTTTAACCTCAATTAAAACACAGCACGCGCGTGACCCCAAAACATGAGAAGAATCTTCAAAGTGTTAAATAATATAGGCTACTGCGAGGAATACAAAACAAAATTAATCTTAAGGAACAGAATATGTGAACCAAAAAAGGCTTTTGTCACTGGTATGCTCAACAATATCTTCATGATGTATTAAAACTAACGTACAAACGAAAACTTACCTTTCTCAGTTTTCAACATGGATATGGATTATTGTACCTTCTGATGTTTCACTAAAATTACTTTTAAATCTTTGTCTTGTTTTTCTAATTATTGAGATGAATACAACAAGATAAAGATAAATAATAAGCTTTCCACTGGTGTTTTGTTTGTTAAGACAATGTTTGACCAGTTGCACGTGCAAGCTGAGATGCTATTAATGCGTACACCTAACCCCACCCCTAACCCTCATGGTGACGTCACTAGGTCTATTGAGTGCATGTGTCTGAGACTGCATGTCTGCGAATACATGTGCAAGTCTGCAGCCAGATAGGTCTGAGGGTTCAAAGATCTGAGTGTTCAAAAACAAAAAAATAAACAAAAATACTGAGGGAAAAAAAAAAAATCACCTTTAAAATTGTCTATAAGTGCTAACAACATTACTAAACAAAAAATGGAATGTTTATGTATTTACAGTAGAAAATCTACAAAATATCTTCATGGAACATGATATTTAGTTATTGTCCTAACGATTTTTTTTTGTTACTAAAGAATTCAAGCCGCCGACTTTGGCCCAAACAATGTAGCCTATTTTTGGCTACTGTCAAAATATACCCGTGCAACCTAGGAAGTTTCCCCAAAGTGCAGCACATAGTTTAAAACAGATAATTTGGGAAAAGATCAACAGTATCTGGATGACTTCGAAAAGACAATTCAATTCAATTTAATTCATCTTTATTTCTATAGCGCTTTTACAATGTAGATTGTGTCAAAGCAGCTTCACATAGAAGATTATAGTGAATTGGAATGGTGTCCGTTCAGTTTTTAGAGTTTAAGTTCAGTTCAGTTCAGTGTGGTTTAATTTTCACTGCTGAGAGTCCAAACACTGAAGAGCAAATCCATCGATGCGCAGCTCTACAGGTCCCGAACCATGCAAGCCAGTGGCGACAGCGGCGAGGAACGAACTTCACCAATTTGCGAAAGTGAAGGAAAGAAAAAAAAAAAGACACAACATTTGAAAACATTCCTCAGGGTTGCATTTTCAGCGTTTATCTTCTTGACACATCTTCATTAGAAATAATTATGGTGACATATTATCACGTCAGCATTTAAAGTGTTTAATAAACATACTCCCCATTGTCTGTTTACAGTTCAACATTCACTATGAATTGCCATAGAAGTTGCTTGATGAACTTGAGCGAGTCGTCCGTCGCGCCCCCCCCCGCACGCGGCCCCTCTGCCGTAGCCCTTCAGCTTGTCGCTCCAGATCAGCGGTCGGGACCGAAACAGAGACTCGCTCACTCTCGCGCTCCTGCCAGCGGCGGTCCGGTGCGAGGGGGCAGGGAGACGCGCTACTCTCCGGCGGGATTCAAGGCAGTTTCCAGCACGCTCTTCCAGGAGGATGGACGCAAACATGTGTGGTGACTTCGTGTTTTAACCTTCTGCAACGGGAGTTTGTCCTACTTTATAGAGGACTGAAGCAAAGGCGGCTCGGATCTGCGTGAACTTCAGCCGTGTTTGGAAGCGGTGAGCAGCGGGACGTTTCTCCTGAAGGTCGAGTCTTTATGGACGGTTTTTCGCAAACACCCTACTCGTAGTCCACGGTAAGTGACCTCTGAAATCTGCTTTTCAAAACTTTAGTGCAAGTTTGAACCACACCGTTACAAACGCCGCATGCTTTGTTTGTGGATGATGTATGTTCAACGTGCACGGCTTACAAATAATAGCGATAAATTATGTTACTGGAGTAGCTACTTGTTTATAAACAATTTTGACACTAAACTATTGAAGAAAAAAAACAACTAAACTATTCACTAACACAGCACAACTTGCATGCTGATAACACATTTGCCTTTATATTCTTTTTTTATTGAATACTTTTAGGAGTTTATATATGCATTAATTTCCAAGAACTCTACTGTATTTTGTGATTGGTACCTGTTTTAGAAAGACAACTGAAATATACTTGAGTCAAAGACGAGACATCTCATTTTGGTGTCTGCATAAAATTAAATATAGAAAAATGATTTGATATTGCCTGGAGAGCAATTAAATCCAAGTGTTTGAAATCACTTTTGTAAAACTAAAATGTCAAAATATTTGTAAAAATAATGTTCCATCATCGTTTGCTTAAAAATTAACTTATTGCATTATTATGACCTGCTTTAAATGTCTGACCTCATGTAAAATGCTGGTTCCAGTAACATTTATAGTAACCGTGATTTGTTCTCTTAATTTGTAAAGTAGAATGTTTATCTCAGTTGTCTTCATTTGTGCTTGTGTATGTTGTTTTTGCTGTGAGACTTGACGGAGTGCTTTATCTTACAAAGGTCATAATTATGTCGAATGTAGGCAGACACCAATTTAGCCCAGCAAAAGTAATTATGGCATCCCAGTGTCTTTTTTAATTACAGCATATGGAGCGTTCCTCCAGGAGACTCACTGTCTTGAATAGTCTTTGTATTCGGTGCTGAATTTTCGCTGTATTTAACACATTTCTCACACTCCCTGTAGTTTATCCTCACCGAGTTCAGATCTCACATTTGATAAGTATATGTGGTACTGTGTGGTAATTGCATCTAATTATCCTTAATGTTATCTTGTTATCAACAAGGCCAAAACACTTTCAAAGGTTTTCCTGGCATTAAGGGTCCTTATCAGTCACATTTACACTTCTTACCTTGAGTTTACCCCACAGCCTCTCCCATGAAAAGCAGATATTTGGAGTTTTTATAATTAATTTATTTTCCATTACTCTTTGGTTAATTTTCATTATATTTGGGAATTATCCCATTTTTCAAGTAGATTAAATCATTTTACAATGTTGTTTTGTGAGATTCCTCAAACTTTTACTGCATGCTTCATTGCTGTATGTTGGAAACATCTCCTTAGGCAGCTGTTGTTGTTTAAACAGCATTTGTTTTTCGTGCAGTGAGACAAGAGTTATGGTGCATGTTGTGTTAATAGTAAGGCAGAGATTTAATTCGTAGTGACTGTCAAATTGTAAATCAGTGCAAACCATTGGAACAGCTTAAAACAGAAAATTCAAATACAGTCATTCTAATGTTACAGTTCAAGTGTTTTCATTTTAGGAGACACACTGAAGTGTTTAAACACACTACAAGAACATCAGATGTGTTTTTGTCCTCATATAAAAAGGCTAAAGGAATAGTTCACCCCAAAATTCTAATTTTATCATTATTTACTCACCCTTCACTTGTTTAAAACCTATTTGAGTTTCTTTCTTCTGTTGAACACAAAAGGCGATATTTAGAAAAATGCTGGTCGCTGTCACTCATTGACTTTAATAGTAAGTCGTTGGGTGCCAGCAACCATCTTCAAAATATCTTCTTTTGTGTTCAATGAAAGAAAGAAACTCATAAAAGCTTAAAACCACATGAGTGAGAATATATGATGAGGTAAATGTAATTTTTGAGTGAACTATCCCTTTAACTCTGACCAGCTTACCTGTTATGCTGCTCACAACACTTGGCAAAGAAGTTCTGTTTCATCTATCAACAGAGAGTACAGACGTTCTCTGAGATCTTATTAACTGAAAACACAGAGCCCCTTATCACAGAACTCTAGAAATCCTCTTGTGGTTCTCCCTCCAGTGAAAGATGAAGTATAAAACCAGATATGATTCTACTGTTATAAAGACATTCTTCACGCTGTCAAAAAAACCCCTCTATATACATGCTGTATTATTATGAGGTGTATTTAGCAATATGTTTATCTGTACTTTTGGGGACATAACAGTTTGTGAAATAGGTTCTGCTGCAAATGTTGCTCATACTTTTGGCCATCTTTATGATTATGAGGGTCTTTACTGCTCTACTGAAATGCCTGTACACTGACACTCTGAGTTCTGGCACTGCACATAGTCTGCCATTCCCAGCTGCTTTCAGGCATCCTACTGGACATATTTAGGATGGAAATGGGTGGATAAGGAAGCTATATTTCATATTATATACATGTATAAATGACCTATGAAACGTAACCTTTTCACCCAGCCAATTCAAACATGTCATATGCATTCAGCAACCCACTCCGCCACATTTAACTTTGATGTACTGTAAAACAATATGCCAAGTTAATCAGCATTTTATTTCGATGTTTTGAAATGAAAATCTTTTAAGTTTAAAATAAATAGCTTTTGGAGCCAATGCCACCTTTATATTATGTTTACACTTTCTAGTTGTTGGAAATACTAGTATTTTATGTCATGTCAGTCGCTCTACTAGCCTCTTAATGGGTTTGCATTTAATTTGGCAGATACTTTTTTTTCTCACATTTGTAAAATCTGTATTTTGTTTATATATTTGTATCAATTCAAGCATGCATGTTAATTGTAGTGCAAATCGTTACACCCAATGCTACATTCATTTGAACTTTGGAATAGCACAGACAAAAAATCTATTTCCACACCTTTTAAAGGGATAGTTCACATAAAAATAGTAATGTTTTCCCTGTTTACTCACCCTCAAGTGGTTTCAAACCTTTATGAGTTTCTTTGTTCTGTTGAACGCAAAGAAAGATATTTTGAAGAAAGCTGGAAACCAGAAACCATTGACTTCCATAGTATGGATGTGAATGGTTACTGGTTTCCATCATTTTGCAAAATATCTTCTTTTGTGTTCAACAGAAGAAAGAAAATCAAACAGATTTGTGACAAATGAAGGAAGAGTAAATCATGATATAATTTTCAGTTTGGTGGGAACTATCCCTTTAAACTTAGTGAAATATTTATTATTATTAATATTATTATTATTTATTTATTCATTAATTTTCCTTCGGCTTAGTCCCTTTATTCATTAGGGTTCGCCACAGCGGAATGAACCACCAACTTATCCAGCATATGTTTTACACAGTGGATGCCCTTCCAGCTGCAACCCAGTACTGGGAAACACCCATACACTCTCACATGCACTACGGCCAATTTAGTTTATTCAATTGACCTATTTGGACTGTGGGGAAAACCGGAGCACCTGGAGGAAACCCACAAGAACACGGGGAGAACATGCATTCATTCATTCATTTTCGGCTTAGTCCCTTTATTAATCACGGGTCGCCACAGCGGAATGAATCGCCAACTTATCCAGCATATGTTTTACGCAGCGGATGCTCTTCCAGCCACAACCCAACACTGGGAAACACCCATACACTCTTGCATTCACACACATACACTACGGCCAATTTAGTTTATTTAATTGACCTATTTGGACTGTTGGGGAAACCTGAGCACCTGGAGGAAATCCACGCGAACACGGAGAGAACATGCAAACACACAAAAATGCCAACTGACCCAGCCGAGACTCGAACTAGCGACCTTCTTGCTGTGAGGCGTCAGTGCTAACTACTGAGCCACCGTGTCGCCTATTATTATTATTATTATTATTATTATGTTAAATTCACCTATTATTTATTAATTTGTTTATTTATTTATATTTATGTATCAATGCATGGTGAATTTGACCATGTCATACTGTAATTTAAGAGAGAAATCTAAACATTTAATATAAACCTCTACTTGCTTTGCTCCCAAAAGATGCAGTATGTATTTCTGAAATGGTATTGCACTACATTTTATACAAAAGCAGGCAGTTTAATATCAGCAGACTTCTTTTATGAGTCAAGCCGACGGGAATCACTCACATGAGCTGTCAGTGTGTTTATAGTGTGAAGAGCTGCGAGTCAGCGTGCTGGGAGGCTGCTTAAACTGTAAAAGCCCAGCTGTTGCTACAAGTGTGAGGGAATCAGAGGTGAGCATTCATCGATCGCTAGGTCACCTGACATACATTCCATGTCGCTCAAATAACTTTTAAATTCACTTCTTCGACAGCCTCAATGAATCAGACAGAATGTGAAGGTCTTTTCAGTTGAACTCCCAGCCGTAGTGTTCGATCTGACAAATATAGAGCCTGATAAAATGAACAAAGCATCTGTTTGAGAATAAATTTGGCATCTGCCATATGAATGGAGATAGAGTTTGTAATTTCATAGGATGCCGGATGGCTTTTGGCAGGCGTCACTCTGTAACCTTGCCTTCCGTTTTTGTCTTGATTGGAAGTGCACGCCGATACACTGACATACCAAGGCGACAAATTTACGAGGTTATCTTCGATGTGTGGGAAAAATTCAGTGCTGGCTCCGAGAATGCCGTAAATCTTTGATTTAGTTGCTCGAACATAGCCATTTATTAAAGTCACCAAGACTTTACTGTCTGTATTTTGAATGAAAAATTTTATTTTTACGTGTTTGGAGTCCGGACAGAAGGTCTAGTGTTCTGACCGCTTGCAATCTGATTTGCTGAGATGTGTATATGTCTATTTATGGCTCTGTGTGTGTGTGTGGAAGCAGTTGATCTGTATCTTGTTGGGGGAGGAGCCGTCCATTAATATTCTTGAGAGAAAAATCAATGTATGCTGCACTGTTTTCTCGGTTTTGTCTTTCTGTTTCTATTTGTATTTCAAGTGGATAAAGTGTCTTCATGGATTTACAAATTAGAACAGCACAAATCTGCATCGCTGGGCTTAATAACTTGACTGTCAATTGGATCATTATCAATCTATCGTAAAGCACTAGCCAATTTTAGTTTGGGCAAACAGACTAAATTAATCAAATGCTGTGTTGAATGTGTTTATTGAAGATGAGAGTTGTCAAGTTGTCAGTATCCTGGTTTCCATTACAGATTTATACAAAACTCCAAAATATATATAAAAAAAAGTCTATTCTTAAAATATTTTTTTTTCTTTTTCTCTCTCTCATACAGTGTAAAAACGCAGAGTTCCACACAATTCATTCATGTTGTCCAAACACAAATCGATTAAGTTAAATTAACACATATAAGTGGATTGAACATAAAACAAGTTGTCCCAAAAAATCTCCCAAATTGTGTTGTTTCAGCTATAAGTAGTTTGAAGTTTTTAGTTTTGAGTTTTTAGTGTAAGAAGTCATTCCAAATGTATTTGCGCCATATATTAAATCCAAGAACATGTATAGTATGTGTATTATCTGATAGCAATATCAAGATAGCAATAGCAATTCTAATTGTTAGGAGACTTGTACGAGGTTTCTTGCAAGTTTACAAAAGAACTGAGGATTCAGAATATCTGGTCAAGATTTCAGCCTTTTTTGCAATGTCCAATATCATGCCCAAGTATCAAGTGAGTCAGTTTCCACAAAGAAGCTCATAGCCATTTCTTTGATCATATGTTTTACCTACGATTGGCAATCTGAACATGCAAAATAAAAAACAAAACAATTTCCATTGCAATTTTGCAGATATTCCATTTCAAACAACCTGAAAACCTGAGTGTACATCAGTTGTACATTCACACTGTTCATTATGAGAGCGAATGAGTGCATAATATCTGCTATGGTCTCTGACGTGACAATAATGGCTATCCTTTCAAACATTCACACTCTATATAAGAGCTTAGGTAGTGATTGTTGCAACATAGGCTCATTATGAAAACGTAGCCTTATATACATTTCTGAAGGTTGTGAATTATGTAGCCAGAGGTACATATGGCTGCATTTCGCCTTTAACGCCGTTCCTTTTCGGGCTTACCAGCTGAACGCTTACCTCTGTATGGAGGGCTTTTCCGCTATGTCGGCGGACTTGTGACATGGAGCAAAGTTGACCACAACGACGGGGTTTGAGTCTGGTGAAGAACAGTTCCAGAAAGCAGGTAAGACAAAATCAAAAGCCAAAAAATAAAATAAACAAGTAAATAACACGGTGAGAATGTGGTAAAAGCTAAAAACGTGGTAAAAATCAGGCTGCAAAAAAATGCACAAAAAAAACATACCTCCTGGTACGTATTTAGCGCTCTCCAAAAATGTACATAGGGGTACGTTTTCAGAATGAGCCTGGGTTGGATTTTTTTTTGACCCATGTGCTAGAAAATTCACAACAAATTTGTTGGATCTGGTTACTGAACTTTCCAGGAGCAGGATTGGATTGGCAGACCACATTTAATCAAATCACTAAAAGCACAATACTAGTTAGAAAAAGGGACTAGGCTGGAATACACTGCACAAGTTTTAAAATAGGAAAAGATTATAAAACATTATAGGCGTCATACAGTTGCCAGGTTTGAAAAAAATTGTTAACTACACAATTGAGTATCACACACTACCACACTTTCAAGTTGCTCCAAACACCACAAACTCACACATGAACTCATACTAGGAGATACATGACAGATAAAACAAAGGTGGATGTGGTAAAAATCAATGCAGTTTCTCTTGTAATGTCTTGGTGAGTCAAATGAGAAAATGTGAACTAAGCTATTTGGATATGGTCTAGGGTGGGTAGATGTGGTCAGTTTGGTTTTTACACATTACAGCATTAAATTACTTGTGCTCCTGCCACAGCTGAATCAGTTTTTCCTCCATGGTGGAGCTCCACCTTCCATATATTCTTGTTTCCGCACCCTTGATTTCCTTCGGCTGGTCGGCGTATTATGTAAATTTTCAGATTTCAGCAGTGACGTGTCATGTACTACAATACGTGTTATAAAATCTGCTGAAAATATAAAACATGGTTCAATATCCTCCAATTGAATGCAATCAAAGTCTGAAGCTAAAAAATTGTAGTCTGTGATCATTATACACTATACAAGTTTCAATTTAATTTGTAAATTGGTGGAAAAAATGGGTCAAAAATCATACAGAGTAGTGTATTCCGGTCTTTTGTCATGCAAGGTTAATAAATAAGTCACAGGCATTTTTTAAATGAATTGAGTATTCAAATGTACCCAGCTGTTTAGATACTGGTTAGGTCCACATTATACACAATACAAGTAATTAAAACCAGGATACATACTGGATATCAGCATAATAAATTAATGAAATCCTGGCAATCAAAGAATAATATTTTGACCGCTGATATTTTGCTTTGCTAGAGAGAAGGGCTGAGCGAGCTTGTGCCGCGTCTTGTTCTTGGCCTGCTTTCCATTAGTCAGGAATCTGCCCTGTCAAAGGCCTTCTCAAATCCGCACACCCCCACAGTGAGAGAGAAACATTATGAAAACACTGTCCTTTTTGTACGTCCCCTGATTTATGATCTTTGGCCCGCGAGAGATGTAAAGCATGCAGCACTTTCTCTCCAAGCTGATGCAATACAAGGGTCTCGGCTCGAAACTGTTTCCACTGCACAGGGCGTCCCACGGTGAGGTGAGTTATGGTAGAAGACAAGCAGCTCAATCTGATTCTCACTGCTGCTCTTCTGGCTCGTCCACTGCATCTCCCACCGACTACAAACAAGCAAACTGTGGGACACGCCAGAGTTTCCTGCTTTACAATTGCTGACCTTGCCTGCATTTTAACCTCTGATCTGTAATTAGGTGTGTAAACATTAGTTCAGGAGCAGAAGATGGTCGGGAATGCCAAGTTTGCAGTCTGTTTTTAGGAGTGGTGAGAGGCTCAGGTTTGTGTTTGGAGGCACTGGAGCTGTTTAACCAGTGTGTCATCAGCGATTGTACAGATTGACCCTTTAATTCTTCCTGCATGTGTGTGGGGAACACCCACATCCAGTATACAGACATCACACAAGACCAATGCTAATGGGAGAGGATGAGGCTAGATGTATTTAATGGTCAGCAAATTTGAAACAGTTGTCTATTAGGATTTGCTAGTAAATATACACAAAAAATGCTGGGTGGTTTGAGTCAAATATGGACAAACCAAACTGTTGGGTTAAAAATGTATTTTAAAATTTACAAATTTAAGGCAAGGGTTCCGTTTGTCCACACTTGACCCAATGTTACAGTGCCAGTCTTATGCTTTGTGTTTTCTGTGCAGTGTATTCCTAGTGTTTCTGTCTTCACTTCCCCATTCCCTGTTTCCCATGTGGTCTCTTGTTAAAGGCCGTTTACACAATGTACCACAACTATAATTATAATGATAAAGACGGAGTTCTTAAAATCATTCTGAATCTAAAACAACAGCAGAGCTCAGACCACAACTATAACAATAATAATAACAAATAATAATAATAACAATAATAATAATAACAAATTCTTTTCCCCAACTAATAGATAATAAAACACTCAGCCAGTTGGAATCCATTGAAATATAAAGGCCTCGTGCAATTTCATTGATAATTTAGAATTAATTAATATTTTGAAAACAATTGGTTGTACCATATTGTACCAATTTTCATGGAAGTAATGCGAGACAGGCTAGCAAATTGAAGTATAAAAATAAAAGTACTGTAAGGTCCAGCCAGTTAGTCCAACGACGGTGTCTACTGGTGGATGAAGGTTCACTGCCTGTTCTGCCTTTCCAGTGCACAATGTTGATTTACTTTAAATTTAACTCATATCTGACTCCAATTTTAGTATGAGGTGGTTTAGAATATTAATATATTTATCCTCGTTTTATCTGACTCCAATCATAATACATTGATAAGATTATTTTGTTTCTTTTAATATTACTTTAGATTACGATTGAATATTCTCTTCGATTCATTATTATATATTATTCTCGTTCATTCGGATTCCTATAACATCCTGAGTCTTGTACCGGCCGAGTATACAATCTCTTAAACACAAGCATGTCAGTCTTGGTCATTAAACAGAGGCGATTAACCACTATTCTAAAAAGGCAGAACCCTACTTACTCAGTTTAGAATATTTTTGTGTGGTCCCCATAGATCTGCTATCTACTAAATCAAAACAAAACTATTTAATCATACCATGATCATTACTATAGAATTAAGCAGACCAATTTACTTAAACTATTAGTAACTTTGAATAATCACTATATGATTTAAATAGTATTATAAGTTTAGAGATGAAGGCCTAACCACATTTAGATTGGTCTCAACAATACTTTGTTGTTCTAAATAGAAAACCCATTATTAGCCTTTTACAGTCTAAGTATACTTGAATTAATTCCAATGTGTTAGTCGGAGCTCTAAGAACATCGTATAGCGTGCCACGCTGCTCCGTCTATCGTGTTTTAGTCCGTTTTTAAACTGTACAAGGGCTTGTGGTGTTATGGATTTAACGTAATCTACTAGAGATAATAACACGAAATCTGTTTGAATAATTCAAAACATAACAATTTATTAGTCAGGTAAATGTGTATTATATCAATTATTCAGTCAATTCATAAACAATCAATACAAATTCTCAAAGATAAATCTAAGATCAAAGGATGCATACCAGACTTCAAAATATGCATAGTATAGAGCATGAGAGCTCCACACTATGGGCTAATCTGGTTACAGAATCGCCCCGAACTTCTTGACACTTTTCCTTATATAGTCAGACCAAGAATCTCCTTCAAGAAGGGGTGTGTGGAACAACAATAGGCATTTGCATTTAGTGGCATGTTAGATCTGAAGAGTTACTGCCTATAGGGAACAAATGGTAATTTGAATAGAAGCCCCCTAGGTAGGGGCACACCCTTATCAGTGGGTCAAAAGATACCTAGAGTTATAAATCTATTATTTTGATTATGTCTATTTGTGAGGGAATGAGACCATTGTACCAGTCACACTGAGACATTTCAAATGATATCAAACATAATGCAAAAAGTCACTTGCATTGATATAGAACATTTATGCTTCGAGATGACCATTCTGTGTGAGTTGGGTGAAGAGGAGTGTGGGTGAAAGGAAGGGAGTGCGGGAGAATGAGCTTTCCCTCATTCTCTCTCCATGGGGTGTAGAGGCAATTATCTCTGTGTTTATACACATTGTTTGTATTGTCCATATGTGAAAGCATAAAAGTATCTGAGATTTCTTAAATCTTACAGTACCGTAGGTGTCCAGTATAGTTTCAGCATCTTTGGGTTGCCTCCATTGTTTTTATTCCACTACCCTACTGCAATCACTAAATGTTTGATAGATTACACGAGCTGCATTCACTGGACAGATGCACTAACAAAGTAGCACACAAGGACATCTGCTGGTTACAAGGGGGTAATGAAAAAAGAAAAGCATAATTTATAAATAAACAGATATAGATAAACACTTATCATTTGCTGGTGTGGACACAAATATAGTTATCTTTACATATATATTTATCATTCTTAGTATGAACAGTCCTTTAGTTGTCAAAGTGTTGCCTGTTAGTTACTACTGTAATTGTCGCTGCTCTCTTGTTACCTCCTTTGCTTGTTAGACCATTGTTTGCCCTGTGTATTGAAGCCCCATGTTTCAGTTGCTGAATGTGTGCCTTGTGTTATTTTGTTGTGTTATTATCTTTAGATTTTTATTAAACTTTTGTCTTGTGTTGATTTGATGCTTGAAAACAAGTTGTTGTATTTGATATATATATATATATATATAACATGCCCTAATCCTTTATTAGATTTTGTTTGTCAATGATTGAAGAGACACTGAAGGTAGATTGTTTGCAAATTGTGTAAAAATGATCTGAAAATCATCCATGAAAAAAAAGAGTATAGACTCTATGTACTATCTAAGCACAGATTTTGCAAGGAACTTACACGTGAGTTTTAAACTACTCTTTACTTTTTTTTGATGAAATCTCTCCTGAGCATTAAGTTCACATAAAGTTCATGAAATGCTGTCAAGGAGAAGTGCCATGCAGATAGCGATTCAATTATAGAGCTGATGAAATCCTATATTGACGTTCCCTTTGAAGGTTTTATACTGGCTATGTAAGATAATCCAGAAATCAATCTTTAGCGGAATTTGTCCCATGTATAATTGATGGATGCATGAGAACGTCCGGTTTAAACAATCTATATTTTGCAATAATGCGTTTCTGTCTTTGATGCACCAGACTGCATATAAACCAGAGGGCTTATGCTCAGTCCAGTCATGCTGAACCATGACGGCAGTCTCTCAGGCATGTCTAAAGAGCGTGTAGGCTTAGATTGCCCTGTCTTGTGAGGGGATTATGGTCTGCACAGCCTAACGGGGCAACTTAAACAGCCCTCATTTTATGTCCTTAACCACCCCCTTCCCACACACAGGCAGTCAAACAGACTCATTAGCCATCTGAGTTATAGAGACCTGAGTAGTTGCAGATCCGTAGAGCGGCGTGAAACTGCAGCATGTGTTCACAGTTAATCTCCAAAAGCCTGAAGAGTGCTGGAAGGTTGTTGACCTCTTTCAGTGGCTTTGTTAACCTTTCTGCTGTTTCCATGTTGAGAAGCATCTGTGAAAGTAATGGGATGAGGTCGTATGTTATTAAATGGTCCTGCAGACACAATACTGTCTCAGTGCTGGTCATTATGGACACTTCGTCCGAGCAGTTGACACAATGAGTCAGCGTTATCCATAACAGGCCAGGAGCTTGGAATGTGTTGACCGAAGGAGCGAATATTTGGCGGGATGGCATTGGTTAAGAGTAACAGGCAGGACTAAATGCAGAGATCCCTATAAATGAGGTACACGTTTATCTGACATTCCATTGGTTGCACTGAGGCATTGTGTCTGGAAATGAAGAAGCTCCAAATTGGCACACAAACAAAGCATGAATCCCCAGATATCTTGATTTGTTTGTTCCTCAGTTTGTTTTTGAGCGGGTTTATGTGGGATTCTGCTGGTGACAAATGTTGGAATCTGGATAGAGCTTTACATTTCCTTTTCCATTTACTGTAATTGCTGTCACATTATAAATCCATACAGTATATATGTGTGCTTTCCACAGGTTTGAAATACACTTGCAGTGGTAGCCGGATTGAAACACACCTTTTACCCAGTGCACATAACTGGTTAACTACATGTGACAAACAAAGAAATAATGTAATTTTTAACAATATTTTTATTTTAAGTTTTATGTTTTTTAATAATAATTACAAGAATAAAAAGTTTAGATTATTTAAATAAGGCAAATGAGTTGATTAACCATTTCTAATGGTGAACACATATTTTGCAGCCAGTTTAGATGTCGTTTCGTTCTCTCTGAGTATATAGTAATGTTTTTCTGAGTCGTTTAAATTATAGAATGAATTATTTAATATTTCTCTTGCTCTCGCGGCTGTGTGCGCGCGCGCTGTCAGCTGCAAAGCCAAGCGAAAGTAGGCTTAAATAAAAAGCTAATGCAAAAACGCATGTAATTAACGACAATTGTAAAAAAGCAAAAGCAAAAGCCGAATCCCGTACATTTTAGGAGATTTAGAAACCCGGGCTGGATGCATTTTTGGTTGCCCAAATGGCACGTCTCTGTGGGTCTGCAGAGATTGTCTGTGAGATTGTCTGTGGAAGTGTTGACAGTTCACGCACACACAGAACCAGCAGTAGGAAATGGGTAACGAGAGAAGATTTTCCACTGATTTATCGATCACGGATGTTTGATGGACGGATACAAAAAAAAGTAAAAAGATGATAATGATAGTAAAAAAAACTCACCAAATATACTTGGGCGGCCATTAATACACCTGAACGGCCCACCCAAGTAAAGTCTATGTGTGGGAAGCACAACAAGTTCCACTAACCAACCTCGTTTGTAATGTTATTAAGAAATATTTGGCCAATTATAATGGTGTTGGCTGTGCACTCTTGCCTGATTATCAGAAGAACCTTAAAGGGAATTTTTTTATATTTAGATGTTTTTTGAACCACCAAGCATATTCCAGAATTTTCAAATAGTTGTATCAAGCCAAATATTTTCCCATTCTAACAAACCACACATCGATGAAAAGTTTATTTATTCAGCTTTCATGTGATGAAACTTATACACTTTTGCACATAATCCACAAATTGCATTTTGGTAGTTTACATACAGACAATAATGGTTTCATTTTCAAAAACCTGTATTTTAAAATCGCTTCTTCAGGTTCCTAAAAAGTCTGTTGTTCTGTTAATGATCAACAACCATAACACGTACAAAGTTTTAAGTTTGTATGCCCTGCAAGACTAAGAAGTTGTTGTGAAGTGTAGTGATGGTGACACTGAAGTCATGTGACTCAGTTAGGCTTTAAAGTTCATTTAAATAAATTGTGTTATTTTGTGAAGATTATCATGATGATCAAAACCTGTACAAATTATAAAGTTTTATTGGCCATTCAGCCTATTTTCTCCAATTATTTAAAATTCTGTGGAAAACAGGGTAATGTTACCTTCAGTGTTGGTCTATGGGTGTTTAACTTCTGGGTTATAGAGTAAAGTTTGACTTGGCCTACTAAAAATACATCAATTAAGATAAAAATTCTTGACTTACCATTAGTTATGCATTTAACCCTTTATAGGACACTAGTTGCAATAATCATTGGAAAAACACTGTTGAGTGTTAATGGTGTTTGTTACAAAACTATTGTAACTAACTTTATGACATAAAAAAAGTATAATCATTGATTAATTGTAAACAATATCAACGAAGTTACCATATGTGGTTCTTTGCTTGGTAAAAGTTTAAGTAAAATGTTTTTGTTGTTATATATTGTAAACTACTGATGACATTTCTTCCAAATTTTAAATACAAATTATTTAGAGCCTTTTTAACCAAAAAATAACAAAAAAAAACATGTTTATATTAATTTGTACATAAAACAATATTAATTCAGAAGGGTTGATAAAACAAAATGTGGTGGAATAAACTTGGTTTTCAATCACACAAAAAAGAAAACATTTGTTATTCTGAACAATTGTCATTTTCTAAAAAAAACTATAAACTCTTTTGTGGGAAGCAACATTTAGAATGTAACGTATATTAACATTTTACTCTAACCTACATCTAATGAATTCAGCAAATCGAGCAAAGTAATCTCTTAATTTTTTTTTTCATAGCTGTATGTGCGTCTGTGTGTGTGTGTGTGTGTGTGTGTGTGTGTGTGTGTGTGTGT
>CAIGQV010003909.1:28005473-28029737 GCA_903798115.1 Danio jaintianensis
TACAAAGGTGTGTGTGTGTGTGTGTGTGTGTGTGTGTGTGTGTGTGTGTGTGTGTGTGTGTGTGTGTGTGTGTGTGTGTGTGTGCGCGCGCGTGTGAGAGACTATGCACTTAGTGTAATTGTGGGAAGTTACTGTGAGCTCCATGTGGATGGAGTTTAGTGAGTGACTCTGCCAGATCGCCTGTGGTTCAGTTCTCCGTCAGCTGACTCTCATGTGTTCTCCTATTCCAAAACGAAAAGAAAATAGGGGTGAACCATTAACTGCCTGTATGAATGTTGGCACTCTCCAGATTATTCACATTTGACCATAATTGCAGCCAGTTGGGGAATGAATGGTTGTTTTTTTGCTATGTGTCTGTGGTGTCCACCCTCTTAGAGCTCCTCCACTGGAGTCTGCAGATGAGGAACGGTCTCTTTTGGCTGCCGATGCTTTTTGCAGCTCTGTCTGTGAGCTCTGGGGTTCAGTTCAAGCCCCATAGTCATTTTATGAGCCCTTTTCTCAACAACATAAACACTGAAGCTCTCCTCCCACTCCTTCACTCTGATTTATGTCACTACAGCCACCTTGTCCAGAAATGTTTCCAGGATTTTCTCAGTCACAGCTTTCATAGCCGAGTTGAGCTGTCATGTAAAGCTGAATATACTGTTAATCTAAATGGTTGCTTGATGTATTTTTATTTTCCCCCCTCATGCTGTATGTGTTCATAAAACATACTAGTATCTACTTTCTTGCTTACTACTTCTACTTATTGCTTACATGTAGTATATTTACTTTGAGTGTTAGTGTGTGTTCATTACACTAACTACAGGTTTTCCAAAAACAGAAGAGGAAAAAAGCACCAGGCCCAGATTTTGTAACACCAGCCTGTCTAAGATCCTGTGCTGACCAACTGGCCCCCATCTTCATCCTGATCTTCAACAGATCACTGGAGCTGTGTGAAGTGCCCTCCTGCTTCAAACGCTCCACCATCATCCCCATCCCAAAGAAACCCAAACTTACAGGACTTAATGACTACAGAACAATGGCGCTAACATCTGTGGTCATGAAGTCTTTTGAAAAATTGGTGCTGGCCCACCTGAAGGACATCACTGAACCCTCACTGGACTCTCTTCAGTTTGCCTACAGAGCAAACAGGTATGTGGATGATGCAGTCAATATGGGAGTGCATTATGTTCTGCAACACCTAGACAGACCAGGGACCTATGTGAGGATCTTGTTTGTTGACTTCAGCTCGGCTTTAAACACTATCATCCCAAAACTTCTCCTCCCCAAATTAACTCAGCTATCCGTGCTCAACTCTGTCTGTCAGTGGATCAACAGCTTCCTAACGGGCAGGCAGCAGCTGGTGAAGCTGGGAAAATTCTCATCCAGTACCTGCACAATCAGCACTGGCACCCCCCAGGGGTGTGTCCTTTCCCCTCTGCTCTTCTCCCTGTACACAAATGACTGCACCTCAAAGGATGCCTCTGTCTCTGCCTCAGTTTGCAGACGACACCATACTTATCGGCCTCATTCAGGATGGTGACGAGTCTGCTTACAGACAGGAGGTTAAGGAGCTGGCTGTCTGGTGCAGTCACAACAACCTGGAGCTGAACACGCTCAAAACAGATGATAGTGGACTTCAGGAGAAACCCCCCTGCTCTCCCCCCACTGAGCATCATGGACAGCATTGTGGCAGCTGTGGAGTCATTCAGGTTCCTGGGCACCACCATTTCTCAGGATCTGAAGTGGGACACTCACATTGACTCCATTGTCAAAAAAGCTCAACAGAGGTTGTACTTCCTTCGTCAGCTGAGGAAGTTCAACCTTCCAAAGGAGCTGCTGAAACAGTTCTACACTTCCATCATTGAATCAGTCCTCTGCACTTCAATAACTGTCTGGTTTAGCTCAGCTACGAAATCCGACCTCCGAAGACTACGTCGAATAGTTCGGACTGCTGAGCGAATCACTGGTACAATCCTCCCTACTCTCCAAGAACTGTACTTATCCAGAGCAAGCAGAAGGGCTGCCAAAATCACTCTGGACCCCTCACACCCAGCACACTGCCTCTTTGAACTTTTACCTTCTGGTCGACGCTACAGAGCACTGTGCACCAGAACAGCCCGACACAGAAACAGTTTCTTCCCTCAGGCAATCCATCTCATGAACACTTGAATGATAGTAATTATGGAACAAACATCACTACTTGCTATACACTTTCTATACACATAAACACTTATTAAACAACATATTTTACATGCTAATTTGCACATAACAGCTGCCATTTAACGTTGTACATAGTAATATTCCTGTACATACACTTGTCAATTTGTATATTTACATTCACTATTACTTTTATTTTTTAAATATATTTATTATCTGTTGTTTGTCCTGTCTCTGTAATTCTGTTGCACTGTAGAAGCTCTGTCCCGAAAACAAATTCCTCGTATGTGTGAACATACCTGGCAATAAAGCTCTTTCTGATTCTGATTAGCTTCTAGTGGTAATTCTTTAGTTACTTTTTCTTTCCTTAAAACAAAATAGTACTTATAATTAGATACTGGTACTATATCAAAAGGAAAGGATACTTCATTTTTTAAAATATAGAACTTACTACTTTTAAGTGCTACTCTTTTAAAATACATTAGTACTTTTTCAGGCAACACTTGAAGGGGTGTTCATAAGACTGTCATAAAACCTTTACAATCATGACATGACACATTTTATCAACATAGGCTCATTCTGAAAATGTAGCCCTATATACATTTCTGCAGATCGCGAATTATGTAGCCAGAAGTATGTATGGCTGCATTTCGTCTTTAAAATGAATGCTACAGGGCGGTATGACGCCGTTCCTTTTCACGCTCACCAGCTGACCACTTACCTCCGTATGGACGGCTTTAACAGCTTTCCCGCTGTTACCAATTTGTCCAGTTAGCTCGCCATGTACGTCGGCGGACTTGAGACGCAGAGAGCATTTGACCACAACGACGGGGGTCGAGTCCGGCGAAGAACGGTTGCAGAAAGCTTTTTCAGCTGGTAAGCGCGAAAAGGAACCCGACCCGTAGTGTTCGTTTTAAAGACAACATGCAAGCATACGTACTTCTGGCTACATAATTTGCGATCTCCAGAAATGTATAAAGGGCTACGCTTTCAGAATGAGCCTATGTTGCATTTTATGACAGACTTATGAAGTTTTGTTGTCTTGGTAATGGCAAGTTGTCTTGACAAAGACAAAAACACATTGTGATGTATTTGTTTATGTCAAGTTGTCATAACAAACAATGTCATCTTTGTATTTACAATGTCATAACTGAGTGAATAACACTTAATGACAGTTGTTATAAGCATGCATAAAATCTCATACACATTCATGAAGTGTCATCTCATGATTATAAAGTTTTAATGACAAGTAAAGTATTACTCTTATTGATTCATTATATCATAGTAGCTAATATTTAATAGACACTTGTGAATTATTCATTCGATACTACTTACTCATTAGTATTTATTTAATAGATACTAGTATTTATGTAATTGCTGCTATTATTTATTGAAAAGAAGGTAGGACTCGGTAGGTAGGACTATAGGTAGATATAGCACTAATCAAATACGAGTATGGACTAGTAAAAGTATATTGAATAACTACTGAGAATGAAAAGCGTAAGTAAATAATTGGCAGTATATAAAAATAATTACTAGTCACAAATGGAATACATAGAAGTCTAAGGTAAAAATCTAAAAAAATGTTAGTAAGAATAGAATATAGTCACAGGTTATTACTGAAATAAGTGCTAGTGTGTAATGAATAAGTATTAGAATCTATTCATTAGGTTCTGGTTAAAGAAATAAACATACAAACACTAGAACCTAATGAACATGTATTATAGGTTCCTTTAAAAATGTACCTAAAGAATAAGCACTAGCAGCAAATACTTAAGTACCACTGAATTAGCATGCTAGTATTCTGAAAATAGATGTTTAAATGTTAAAACGGCCTGATATACAGTAGCTTAATGTTTTAAATTCTGTTTTTAACTGTATGCTGTTTGTTTTATGGCAGAGCTGAGTTTTCAGCATCACTGATATTATTACTTTTATCGTTATCTTCTTCGTTATTATCTGTATAGGGCAGTTTAGAAGTCACATCTTTTAGTGAATAGTTTTATCTGACTTTGTGAATGTTATTTATTTCACGTCCATTTAGTTTTTTTGGGACTGTGGTGCATTATCATTTTTCTGAGGGAGCTGTAATGGATTTCCTCTGGTTCATGTAGAAAGAAATAGCGGTCTACCTTAACAAAAAGGCCCAGATGGATAACATACATAAATATTTTAAGACATTTCATTTTCCCGACAGTCAGCTAAAGCTTTAGTGTTGCACTGAAACCATTTGTCAATGTCCTGATCACATAGAGCAAATGCAAGGCTTTTTCTTTCTCATTTTGGTAGCGGCACCTAATAAACAAAAACCCTTGAAAGTGAGGTGATATCTGTTCATCATATAAAACCATCATGCCTGTTCAGAATGGACTAAACAAGATTCATGTGGATGACTTTCAACTTTTTTTGTAATAGACTTTTAATGGTTCCTAATACTGAAGGGAATAAAATGTGTAGTTTCAGAATAAATCTTATTAGAATGTAGATTATTTATAATTGGTTATTAAAAAAAACTTTCATGGTTATTTATTTATCAACTGGTGGTGTTATTTTTAATATGATTTATACCTGTGAAGTTTGATATTTATTAATATTTCAATATAAATATTTTTATTTTCAGTTTTATTTTTAGTTTTTTCTTTCCTGTAATTCTTTTAATATTTCTATGTATATTATATATTATTTCTGCATTAGTAATACTTGCTTTTTTTTACTAACCATATTTGAGGTTTTATTAAAATTATTGTAATATGTATATGCAAAAATTAAGTATTCTGGGCAAACTGATTTTTAGTTATAGGGTGAATTAACCCTTTAAATGTCTGCTTTTTATGATGAGAAATGTATTTTGAAATCTGTGATCAGTGCGAAGCTGTTAGCACAGTCAATGTGATAATGTGTTGACCTTTGTCATATAGATCTAACAACTCGTTTTTTATTCATTTTGGCTCTTTATTTACACAACAGCAGCATTTTGGGAGCGAGACAAAACAAATTTTAATAATGGGTTACAATAAAATAAAATCAACCCAGGCTCCTTCTGAAAACGTAGCCCCATATACATTTCTGAAGAGCGCCAAATACGTCCGAGGAGGTAAGTTTTTTTTTGCAGTTTTTGTATTCACGAATCCACCAGAAGACGATGTGTATGCATTTTCAGAACTCTAATTTCTCTCGCGAGTGCCATTCACGCCTGGTCTTCTCGCGTATATCCACCAGAGGCCACTGACTGACTGACTGACTGACTGAGTGACTGAACGTTCGACTGACCCACCCTCCTCCTTCCCTAAACCCAACCAATAGTGCATCTCAAGTCCGCCGACGTACACGGCGAGCTAACTGGACAAACTGGTAACAGCGGGAAAACTGTCCATATGGAGGTAAGTGGTCAGCTGGTAAGCGCGAAAAGGAATTGCATCATACCGCCCCGTAGCATTCGTTTTAAAGATGAAATGCAGCCATACGTACTTCTGGCTACATAATTCGCGATCTCCAGAAATGTATATAGGGCTACGTTTTCAGAATGAGCCTATGTTGAATAAAATCTATGCAGTGGATTTTGAAAACAATACAGTTATCGTCACTGTGTACACTACAAAAATTGGGTTTTGTGAAAATCTTGATGTCATGCACATGTATTATTACTTGTTCAGTCTATAGTCAACTATTGGCCTAAACTATATCTATTTTTTGCCACAAATCTGTGTATATAGGGATTGTTTTGCTATTTTGGCAACTTTTTAAAAAACATGCAAAGGAATCCAAATGATAGAGTCTGTAATGAATGTGTAAACTTTCACCCATCTTAACCTCTCAGAGGAGAGCTGGTTTAATTGAGCATCACATTCGTTGTCATTGAGGCAGCAGAATGGAGAGGTGAACAAAATCAGGACAGCACATCTGGGAGAGACACTGTGGTTGGTTTTCACCGGCCACTACAGCCCACTACTATATGAACGTCTGCAGAATGAGTGCGGAAAACTGAAGCTGTGCATCAGTATTGATTTGAGAGGACTCAGGTTTATTTGGTGACTCAGCATTTCCATATACACAACCAAAGGACAAACAGCATCTGGATGTCAGTATCACAGTATTGAGATCAGCTCATCTGCTTGACATCTTATTCTCACGTTTGATGGAATTAATTAATTGCTAAATTGCTTGTTAATTGCTGAAGCTTTCATAAAAATTTATACTAATTATAATACTAGTAATAATAGTAATTATAATTAATTCTATATGTATAATGCTTATAATTTCTTTAATATACTTTTCATGTATAAATATACTGTATAAAAAGTATATGTTATATTATTATAAATAGTAAATAATATTGTTACCTTATAGTTAAAAATAATACAACTGAACCTACAATAATTAGCTGCTAGCGCCATTAAATAAATGAACACGTTGAATTTTTTGGTCTTTTGTAATGAGTTAATAAACATTAACTAAGATATTAACACCAACTAAGATTAATAAATGTTAATGTTATCAATTGTAGTATTATTTAGAAGTGGTAATAACCAGCAGGAATATAAAAAAATCATAACATTTTCAATCAACATCTTGGTCATTTCATGGGCCAGATTAATAGTAAAAAAAAAAAAAATTGTTTTCAAAATAAATAACCAATTAGATCTTCAGGCATTTGCTGCTGTGATGAACCAACAATCTGAATATTCTAAATGTTAAATTAATAAATTCACTGTATTTTGAAGAAACCATGCCTGTTCATTTTCACAAATTATTGTATTATTAAAAATCAGCACGTCTAGTCTCACGCAATGGAGTTTTTTTAAATGTTTGTCAGAGCTGGACAATTATGAGCAGCAATTTTATTAGCCTATAAATTACTTTTTATCTCTATTAATCTAATTGTCACGAATGCAGTTATTTGATAGAAGCTGCCCTGTATCTTTCAGTGAAGCGTTTTCCTCTGTTTTTGTGCTGCATAGCAAACAGGATTAGAGTCAGTTACGTAACTCCCCCAGAGCCTCTCCTCATGCATGGCCGTCTGGAGCTGAATATCTTAATAATGATTTTGGCGTTTATTTATGCTTAATTTGCACAGTCTCTTTTTGTTTATTAATGCATCTGCCGTCTTTTTGTGTCTGATGAGTTGAGATGAGCGATGGGAGAAGAGAAAGAGGGAGTGATGGGGTATTTATAGTCTCCTGCTGTGGGGCTGGACGCTCCGTCCTGTCAGACCCCATCAGATCTCCATATGGACTCTAACTCACTCTCACACACACTCAACTACATCTCTCTTGATACCACACTCGGCATTTTCACAGCCAATTTTGACTATTGTTTTTTAGTTGATTTTGTTGTCATTGCTTCCAAAGCATAAAATTGATTTAAAAAAACATAATTTTTCAAATATTATTTTTAAGTTGTTTCAAAAATGATTTTGGTATATAAACCTAGAAGGACTTTTGGAATAACATATTTATCTTTTTCTGCCTGCAAAGCACTTTGAAATGCATGGATTTGTTTAGAAAAAGTAAAACATATATGCAAATATGCTATTAAATTAAATGCAATCTTTTTATGTTAGCTTTATCGGTCTGATAACAAAATATCTAAGCCAATAAATTCTCTATTATTTACACTGTTTGCGCCACTTCATATGCTTGCTACCTGACATTTTTTTATTGTTTTACTGATATTTAGATTTAGTTCTTTTAGTGACTTGGTTGCTTTATTTACGTTTTTATTTATATGATTTAATTTGATTTAATTTATATTAAGGAAAGTTGGACATAGAAATGTATAGTTGATTTATTAAGTTCAGAAAAGTTTGAACTAATCTTTGAACTTTATTAACCGCTTTTGACCTCCTTGTCAGTTATACATCAAAAATTCAGTATCGGTGCGTCCCTATTGATAAATCAAATAAAATAGATTTATTGATTGATTCACCTATCATCCTAGCTAAAGTTACTGTTACCTCAAGGTTTCCTCAAGGCTCTGGATGTGGTGGGGGTTTCTTGGATGACACACCTCTAGATCATTGCGTGGAGATCAGGAGACACATTTTTAAGAAGTGGGACTGGATTGTTCTGTTTTAACTATAGAGGGATCATATTCCTCAGCCTCCCCGGAGAAGTCTATGCCAGGATACTGGAGAGGAGAATTCAGTTGGTAGTAGTACCTCGGTTTCAGGAGGAACATTGCAGCTTTTGTCCAGGCCATGGAACACTGGACCAGCTCTATACCATCTAGGGTGCTCAAGGGTTTTTGGGAATTCACCTGACCAGTCTACATATGCATCGTGGACTATTTGCAGATGATGTTGTCCTGTTAGCTTCATCGGACCTGGACCTTCAGCATGCTTTAGGATGGCTGCTGTCAAGTGGGACGCAACCAAGTCTATGGTGCTTGATTGATAAAGGTGTCTTGCCTGCTCCAGTTTGGAGGAGAGTTCTTGGCCCAGTAGGTTAATTATCTTGGGATTTTATTCACAAGTTAGAGAACGATGGAGCGTGAGATTGACAGGCAGATCAGCAGATGACACATTTATAGCTTGAAACAAAATGTATGGCTTGAAACAGAAGGGTATCTGGTAACAAACATCTCTAAAACAACAAATGTTGTTGCCTGATGTACACACTGACTTCCTTCTGTAACACAATAAGCTTTCTTGTGCAATGAATGCGGATGATAGAATGAAACAAAAGCCTTATCACTAACTCATCCTCCTAAAATGACACTAAACACATGTGTAATCCATCTTGTTGGAGTCAAATCCTTCTCATGCAACCTTGCACATTCTGATTCAGTGTCCTAGAGGGATTATATAGCAGAATATGCTGCTTTTAAGCTTATTCTTTTCTTCTGATCTTTCTCTTTCTGAGAACTAATCATTCTGTAGGGCTCACTAAAATGGGCAAGGACTTTCTTAAGATTTTCCCCTGTAAAATGGGTAATTCTATTGATATTTTTTAATGGTAATAAACTGGTTTTAGACCAGAAAATCATATTTATCTTAAATAAGTAAAATAATTTTCAACCCTCATTCTTGCCATGAGGTCAAATAGAGTTGCGTCCTTTAAAATAATTCTTCAAAACAATAAAAATAATTTAATAAAAATAAAATCCATAAGTAAAATGTAACAGTAAAATATTCAATAAATAATAATAATTACCATATAAATAACCACAATAGTTTGTTGTTGTTCTTAAACTGAACAAATACTATATAAGTATGAAATAAAGTATTAAAAATGACTGTTTAATTGAAGAATTTAAGTAAAAAATAAGACATAAATTGGAAAATCTAATTAGCGAGTGATTTTGTCTTTCGTTGTTGTTTGATTACAGCTGAAGTACATGCAAAAAAAAGATATATATTACAAATGTCTTTTGAAAGGAAAGTGCTTTTGTCTGATGTTTCAGAGATTTAAGTTTTAAAGTGTACTTTACTTCATTTAGATTTAGATTTCAGAGTGAAGTGTACTTTATTTACAGTAGAACAGTACATAATTATTGATGGTAGGCCTGCTTTATTTATATGCATCAGTCCTGCCATTGGCACAGTGTTGATTCAAATGTGTGATTATATTTGATGTAATGGCAATTTCATATGGCTTTCTCATAATACCTATACTGTAACCATAACATTATTACATTTACAAGGAAGTCAAAATGCTCCCATACAAGTGACTTGGATGAAGGAAAACTAGATGTTTCATGTCATGACCCATTTAAGATTATCTCATCATATGTAAGCCATGAAGTCATTACTCCCAGGCCTATGATCATTTCACATGGCTGCACATTGTTGCATGTTTATACACATGTCGGATCCTGTTTTTGACAGCAGTGTCACCGTAGCTTTGATCTCGCACAGCTCTCCATCTGTTACAGAGATTATACGTGAGGGAAACTGAAGTCAAAGCTGAAGTCACTGCTTTATCTGAGCTGCTCAGTGCATCATGTATCTCATGGACAATGTAGCGATGAACTGCAAATCTGTTGAAAAATGATTCAAATACAGTATGTGATCATTCAAATCCGTTTTGATGCCAAACTGTTTATATGAATGAATCTCTGAGGGGTACTGACTGTCTTTAGAAAGGTGTATGTGGTATTTTCTGTTCATCTCATCTTTTTAAATGGATAGTTCACCCAAAACTGAAGATTCTGTCATCATTTACTCATCCTTCACTTGTTTCAAACCTGTTTGTCGTTCTTTATTCTGTTAAACACAAAATATTTTTAAGAAATCTGGAAACTACTTACTTACATAGTATTTGTTTTTCCTACAATGGATGTCAGTGGATACCAGTGGATACTTTCTTCAAAATATCTTCTTTTTGTGTTCAACAGAGGATTGAACAACTTGAGAGTTAAATATTGAGTAAATTTTTATTTGTGGGTGAACTATCCCTTTAATGGTACATGGTACATCACAATGCTTCAATAGTTGGCCATATTGGAGGCACAGAATGTAAACAATGGCACTGAACTGAACAAATTTGCTGCTGAAAATTATAAATTGTTGTCATGTGGCTGTACTAATTAGTCAGACTGAAACAAAAAAACATTTAGATTGCTATAGACTGTTGTAGTAAATCAAACGGGAGACAAATCTGGTTGGCCAAACTTAAATTTTTAGTCTTATCATTTCCAGTCAACTAAGTGAAATATGCTTGTATATGCATGCTTGTAAGTCCTTTTCTATATGACTTAGCAGCGTCCACATATGTATAAATTGCATAAATATGTAGAACAGTGTATTCAGTAGTACATTAACTGTGCAGTTCATGCTGTTGTTTACATCTGAGTCTCAGCAGTATGGCCAAGCATACTGGTGACAAAATCTTTAGATAAGCACAAATCCTCTATTAAAGTAGTGTTTATAAGTGTAGCACTGCTATGTTTACAGTAGTAATCATGGAAACAGCATTGTTGCTGTTCACTTGCACACACACACACATACATATATAGTCCGTGAGAAGGTGAACTTGTCATTCTGATCACCTAGCGAACCACAACGTTAATAAATCCATATTTCAGAAATATAATCAAAGAGAAATAGACATCTCCATTTTTACGTCTATAGCTTTTTTGCACTGCAGCTGTTGATCAACAGTAAAAATAGCTAATTTTACCACTTACCAACGGGGAAAGCCACCAACAATCAAGAATGCATGATTATGTATAGTGTCATGGCTTTGCAATAAAAAAAAATATATGTAAATAAATGTAAATGTAAGTAACTGTTGTTACAATGGAGGTCAATGGGGCAAAAACAGCCACTAACATAACAAAAGGGTAGTCAATAGACCCAAAGTGTATTGAGTCTTTGAAAACTTTCAAAGCATTTTCCCAAAATAAGTGTCAAAATAAGGTTTGTCACCAAAAATCATTCCATTTGCTGAAACACAGAGAAAGTTGTGGCCAAATTAACACTCTAAATTATCACAGACATCCCCAACAGCACACAAGGGTTAAAACCATTCGGTTTTTGCTTCAAATTGAGAAATTATGCAGTCTAATTTAGACTAAAACTGCTTGTGCTGCATCCATGTTGGATCTTTGTGTGGATCATGATTAAAATGGAGTGATTGTCATTGCTGAAAGACCACAGACAAAGCCTTTGCCTATATGAAGAGATTTCTTCTATTTGTGTAACTAATTTGACTTGGGGTTTGTTTTAAAATGTTTATTTATTCATTTTGGTATTTTTTTTTTATAAAATTGGTATAATTCCTTTTTTACAAAGAAATGTACAGAAATAACCTAATAAAAGACACCTTTTCATTTTCTGAATATTTTTTTGTGAAACAAAATTTATATATATTGTGAGAAAATTGAATTTTGAAATCAAAATCATGAATCAAATTTCATGATCATGAATCAGAGTTACTTTGGATGTATTAAGGCACATAGACTCTTGTCCTCTGATGCTGACTAGAGTTGTCTGTTTTAACCTTTGGCCCTACAGTGACTCACAGACAGAAAAACACACGTTTTCCTGCGCTGTCAGGGAAACTGAAGGCCTCCCTCAGGCACTCACACAGATGACTCCATTGGCCTTGTTTGTTTTCTGCCCTTGAGGCTGGACATGAGTTGAGAGGAGAGACAGAAAGAGAAATAGAGCGTTGGTTCATCCTGACACTCAAGCGCAGGAAACACTGGAGCCCGGGCTGGAAACAAACGCTGAAAGAGGCCTTTAAAAGCTACATTCCTCTGCTGTCTGCCTTTCCAAACATCTGGCTTCATGTGGGCAAACATACGGTCACCCTCTGTGCCATCATAACACTGCAAGTATAGAGACCTCTTTATGTGGCTGTTTTAGCAAAAGTAAAAACTTGACAAAAAGGCCTATTCACACCACAATCAAAACGAAATTGAAACAAAAAATAAAAAGTAAAACAAAAGCTTTCATGCAATTTAATTTAATTTGAAAAAAATCATGCAAGGTAGTTTCACTTTCATTTGAAATGTCAAGGTAGATTTCTTTATACAGCAATTTTCACAATACAATGTCTTGTTTTTATAGTGCATTATTGGGAGCTGCCATAATATTTTGAAATATATTTAAATAACAATATATTGTTTTGTTTTTTTAATACTATACTATAGTGTAGATAGTGTATTGGTTTACATGCAACACTGAGTAACAAATTGAAATATATTTACATGACAACTAAATATTTTGTTTATATATTTTCATTTTCATTTAACAATTTATTTGCAACAACAACAAAAATAGATGTATTGTTTTAATTTTAGTTCAAAGCAGTAACCCTGGTGCAAATATGCTACACTACTTGACAAAAGTCTTGTCGCCTATCCAAGTTTTAGGAACAACAAACAATAACTTGACTTCTAGTTGATCATTTGGTATCAGAAGTGGCTTATATGAAAGGCAAAGGCCTCTAGATTACACTTATTTTACCAAAATAAAATATGATCATGCCTTGATTTTTAATTATTTAATTAGGGCAGTAAGGTCTGACTTTGCTTAGACAAAATTCTTGCCACTTAACAGAAATAATGTACAGTATAGAATATAAAGTCTTGGTGCAGTGGAAAAAGAATTAATATTGTGTATGACTCAAATAACTTATTAATAAAGTCATCTGGAACGTTCTTGCAGGACTTCCAGAGTTCATCACGATTACTTCATCTTCAATGCCTCCTCCTTCATCTTACCCCAGACATGCTCAATAATGTTCATGTCTGATGACTGGGCTGGCCAATCCTGGAGCACCTTGACCTTCTTTGCTTTCAGGAACTTTGATGTGGAGGCTGAAGTATGAGAAGGAGCGCTATCCTGTTGAAAAATTTGTCCTCCTCTGTGGTTTGTGATGTAATGGGCAGCACAAATGTCTTGATACTTCAGGCTGTTGATGTTGCCATCCACTCTGCAGATCTCTCACACGACCCCATACTGAATGTAACCCCAAACCATGATTTTTCCTTCACCAAACTCGACTGATTTCTGTAAGAATCTTGAGTCCATGCGGGTTCCAATAGGTCTTCTGCAGTATTTGTGATGATTGGGATGCAGTTTAACAGATGATTCATCAAAAAATTCTACCCTCTGCCACTCTTCCAAATGATCTACTAGAAGTCAAGTTATTATTTGTTGCTCTTACAACTGGGATCGACTGGGAAGACTTTTGTCAGGTAGTGTATACTAAAGTTTATTTAACTTTTAATACATAATATAGCTTAAAAACACACCACATACACTGTAAAATAATCTTGGTGCCTTAAATCTTTTAATTGAATCAAATTAACATTTATAGTCATCTCAATTTACATCAATTAAACTGACTAAAATATTAAGTTTGTCAAATATAATAAATATAATACATTTTGTGTAACTTTGATTTGAAACCTGATTAACTTATTAAAATAAGTTTGTAAAACATTTGTTCTTATGACTTTTTGTCATATAATTTTTACAGTGTATTCTTGAGACAATTTGTTTTGATGAAAATCAGTTAATGTATTTTGTAGGGTTTTTTTGTTTTGTTTTTTACCTGTAGTTTTAGTTTACCTGAACTATATTTGGGGAAAATATGTTTTAATAACGAGCCTTAATAACACATCTTATAGTGTTTGTGGACTGATGTTTAGACTTTGCCGTGTTTCTCCATTGTCTGCACAGTGTGTTTCATCATGATCCAGTGGTAGTCATTTTTCAGGAGTTCATCCACAGGGACACAGCAAAGGATTTACTAAGGCTATGTGTTATATATTGCTTTTACAGTTATTTGAAAAGCTTATCTTTCCCTTCCCTGTTGAGTTTGTGGGATAAAATCTCTGTGTAATGTACTGTAATCGTGTTTCAGTTTTGGCTGCTGTTCGGTTCCGCTTTCTGCTTACAGGATGTGATGCTTTTTTGGCTCTAGGAGGTACTTAGATCAAGAATGTGTTATTCAAATAAAGACTAAGGTCACCAAATGAGATTTTGATAGACTGAATCTCAAATCAAATTGAAATTATAAGACACTTGGCTGCCAAATTGTGGCCACTTTAATCAAATGCCCATTAATAATACTGTGAATCAAGTCAGTTATGAACTCTTGGAAGACTCATTACAGTGAAAGTGGATTATAAAGCTCTGATTGTTCAGTTTTGGGCGGAAAAGCTGGAATAACAAAACCACTGTACAAAGCGAAACAACTCAGTGCCAGTTCAGCAGTCCTGTCCTGTCTGCTCTTCCACTTTGTGCCTATAAATACTGCTCATTTTCTGCTCCAGATGAGGAGTCAGGACAGATGTTTGTGAGCTGATCCACTGGCTAAAGCCTGCACTCTATGACCACTCTAGTCTGATCGCAATGGAAACCTGCATATTCTACAAAGAGCATATGATTAAAGTCTGTGTGAAGTCAAAATTTACAATGTATATTTTGGTAGCGCATAGTGTTAATTTTTAGGCAAACAATTAATTTGCTAATCCACTCACTGAGATTTTTTTTTCAATCAAATCTGACCATTTGGATCAGCGTTTGGAGTCAGTTTGACGGCATCAGCCACAATATTCTTAACCATACAACTCTTACCGTTATGTTAGTTTGCTACAAACTAACCCTTACTCAATATTCTGTTTAAGCTGGAAGTACATCAATATACTATAAATAAAAGTCTCAGTAACTTCTGGTTCATGCAGACTTTAATAATCTTTACTAATATTAATGTTTGTATGCTGGTCAATAATGACAGATTTTTTATTTCAATTAAATGAACTGAACACACTACATTTTTGTTTATTATACTTTTTAGGCATTTTATGACACTAAATTACTACATTATATTTCAAGAGATCACAATTTGATAATGCTCCACTTTGATAGCAGATTTGGAAGGAAGGAAATCCAGAGGCTTAATTCGTGACGACATGGATCGGATAGAGAGATGTTGTCTTCTAATCAGGGAACCGATGCCGCAAGTTGGAGGAGATGAGTAATGAAGGGGCGTCCTTGCGGAATTATGCATATGGCGAAATTGAGGTGTTCTAGGATGGACAGTAATTCGCGCTTAGAGCAATATTGTCTTTCTAGGAATATGGAAGATAGCGAGGTGATGCAATCGATTTTCTCCTTGGGTAAGGATGCTTGGAATTTATGTGAATCTAAATTTATGCCTAGAAATTCTAGTGACGTGCTAGGATCGGAGGTTTTTTCTTCTGCGAGCGGAATGCCGAGGTTAGCGAAAACTTTTTTAGCTATCGCTAGGTGTTTGGCTGGAAGATTATTTGGGGGAGATATGATGAGGAAATCGTCGAGAAGGTGTACTAGGTGCGGAATACCGTGGTTATTGGACAGGATCCAGCAGATAGCTTCTGACAGCATATTGAATATTTTTGGACTGCTTCTGCATCCGAATGTTAAACGCACTGCAAAGTAGAATTTGGACCTCTTAATGCCAAAAAGGTGCCAGAAATCAGGGTGTAAAGGCATGACTTTGAAGGCAGAGGAGATGTTGACTTTAGCGAGCCAGGCATTCCGGCCGACTAATTTAATTAGGGAGATAGCTTGGTCTATGTCGTGGTAGTTTAATGCATATTCGTCGTGAGGAATAGTGCTGTTTATGCTAGAGAAGGGGGAATTTTGAGGGGATGAAAGGTCGATTATGAGGCATTTTTTACCAGAAAATTTTCTGGTGGCTACTCCGATGGGGCTAATTCTGTAGGCGCTAAAAGGGGGGGCGGGGAAGGGAATCGAAAGATAATGCTTAGATTTTTTATTAGCTTTTGCTATTTGGCAAACGATGCGGGCATGAGCACTGCCACAATAATTCCAGGTGTGAAGGAATTTACAAGGTTGTCTGAAGCATCTTCCTATGTTGAAGTTAAAGCAGGGATTAGTGGGAGGATAGTTTTGAGAAGAAGAGGGCTGAGTGGGAAGAAGAGAGGGGATAGCTGAGTTAGATGGACGGGGAACGTAACTAGTGGATCTTGTGTTAGAAGGAGCTGTATCGGAGGAGGGGATTACGAAGGGGCAGGAAGTGGTGGTGTGGAGACTTGAACAGCAGATAGCGCAGGAAAGATTACGGCAACCTAAGAAGACTCTGTTGTGGAGATCAGTGTCCAGAGCCCCCCAATAAGGACATTGGTTCCACTGTGAGACACGAATAGCGCATTTAGCCGAAAATAGTTTATGGTAGGTGTAAAAATGAGTTCCCCCATAAGAGAGCGCAAGCTCCGAAATGATGGCCATATAATCGTTCAGCTCGCGCCTCCTATGGGGAAAAACTGAACATATTGTCTCTCTGAATCTAGAAAATGCTAAGTGGAATTCTGCTAGAGAGAGTGTACGGGTTTGGGTGCTGGCGGATGATTTTAAGGTGAGTGAGAATTCACCGCAATCTATCTGGCGCTCCGCCGTAGGGGGTGCAATGGGTGAGAGGAATGTGGAGAGGTCTATGTCTGCACCTGAAATGATGAGAGTCTTGGTTGAGTTAGAGACAGGAGGAGGTTCCAAAACTGGAGCGTTTTGAGGGATGGGAGGGGAGTGGCGGTGGAAAGGGTGAAAGGAGGGCGTGCGGAAGAAATGTGAATGGGAATAGAGGTTTGCTGGGGGGGGTTAGTATTGGATGTGTGTGTGTGGTGGAGGGATGGAGGAGGGAAAACGGGGGGAAAAGCATTAGGACTGGAAATAGTAGGCTGATGAGAGTGGATAATCTGGGTTGGAGGGATATGAAGGTTTGAGGGGAGGGAAAACTGGATATGATTGGAAGAGGTAGAGGTAGCTGGAGGAGGAGAGCTGGAGGATACGCTGGAATTAGGAGCTGGTGGCCAGAGGAGGGGTGTGTTGGTAAGGAGGTTAGGACGGATGTCTTGAGTATTGTCGTGATTTTGAGTGGCTGTTGTTTCAATAAAGTTCCGGTTTTCCTGATGGTGATGAGATGGTGGTTTTTAGAGTTATTTGATTTCCTTGCTGCTTTCCTAGATGGTCCTGGTTGGTTTAATGCTGGAGGAGAAGTGCTGTGTTGGGGATAGGGGGCATGGCGAGAGCGGGCCTTTCTGTTGTCCTTGGGGGGCGGAGTCGCTGAAGAAATAGATGCGTGTATTTTTATGAGTTCTGTCTTGTTGCAACGGCTTGGGATGGTGATACCGGCGTCTGTAATGGATTGGCGGAGTTCCTTAGCTGTAAATTTTCTGGTGATGATTGGTGAAGAAATGGCGGAAGCGTACGAGGAGGCTGGTGAAGGTAAGGGGCGATTTGAGACTGAAGGAGACGGAGATTGAAGTCGGCGAGAGGTTCTGACTGCTGCCGAACGGATAGGCCTGCGGACTCGTGCTGGTTTGAAGGCTGGATGAGTTGGCTGTGGTCCGGGGCTGGGGTTCCTGGGAGTAGCGGGACTGTTGCTGTCGTCTGTGGTCTTCCAAAAATGAAGATAGGGAATGAAATTTAGGCAGGATATTTATAGTGGTTCGTAATGATCTGATAGGTTCGCTAATGATTAGTGATAAGGATCAGCTGTAGTCGATTATATCACGTGCTCCTCTTGAAATTAGTTTGTGAAACTTCACTTATGCAGTAAACAATTTTTGAGAATAGACCTAAAATTTTCAAATTTAACTGCCATCAGTTTGGAATGCTTAATTTTTTTTTAAATGGCCATGAGAGTTGAAAATCCTAAAAGATAATGTTAGCTTTTACTTTGAACTGTAGAATCTTATCTTTATCAATAGACAATAGATTTTGGTGCATTTAAACAAAACAGTTTTACTAAACAGTTATATTCAATAAAATAAGAGTGTGGTCACCTAACATCTTTAGGAAGATTCCAATTTAAATTCCAATGAAGTGTTGGGGAAAAATATGAACTACCAAATTTCTCCTAAATGTAATATTTTTTTATGGTTCTCTAGGTTTTTTTCTTCTTAATTAAAATTGTATTTGTAATTTTTTCACAACATATTCATTGGAGTGTATTAATTTTTGCACCATGATCTTAAGTTATTCTGTTAGATTAGTTTTGTCTTTGGTACTGACTAATGTAATATATACACAAATATTGTATTGTATAGAAAGTATTAATTTAAAAGAGTGATCTGGAAGGGGTGCACTCATTTATGCTGGCCAGTGGCCACTATAAGTGGGGATTTTTTCCAGGATAATTTTCATCCTTTTCAAATTATATTCATGTTTTTTTTGTGAGTGGGTGTTTGTTTTCACATTGATTTTCATAAGCAGTACTATAGGTTTAAAAGTATTTTACTGTACTCTACACATATATAACACACAAATAACAGGCAATGCTGAATTAAACAATACATTTTGAAGTAGAAAGCCTTAAACTGTATTTGTAAAATGTAAAAAGTGTATTATTTATTAAATCATTTACTATAATTATGAGTATTTTACCAAATAGCTGTATATTATTATTTTCTATTTTACGCTTTGTTTTTTCATTTTACACCATCATGTTAACAACATTCTAGCGCCTGTTTAACATCAGTTGTGAGTTGTGCATTTTGTAGGCAAACATGTTCCATATTTGTTGCATTTTAAACCCATTATTTAAAAACAAAAGCCTCTTAGTTTGATGAAAGAATGTGTCAATAATGAGATGTTGAAAAATGGCTTAACTTATGGTTAGGTCTTAAGTTAGGTCATGTTGAGCATACTGCATTGTGGGAAGCAGTATTTTATGCATCACTGGAAAATCCTGGCATAGGTAATCGGGGCAATACCCTTTTTTCTCTGCTTTATAATTCAAGACATTATTTTAATGACAAATGTTGTAAGAGTGATGCATGAGTTTATGTGCAAGCAGAAATCTATCTGATTTCCTTCACTTTAGTGATTTTCTACTTGATTTGCTCTAGAATTCTCTTTACACCTGGATTTAGTTCTCCCAAAAATGAAAATGTACATATCTTTAATTTACCAATAATTTACCAAAATTCCAAATATTTATAAGTTTCTTTTTTCAGCTGAACACAAAAGAAGATATTTTGAAGAATGTTACAAACCTGTAACCATTGACTACTATAGAAGGAAAAAACAAATACTATGGAAGCCAATGATAATGAGTTTCTAACGTTTTTCAAAATAACTTATTTTACGTATAGCAGAAAAGATAAAAAAGATACTCAAACAAGTTTGTGACAAGTGAAGGCTGAGTAAATGACTTTTGAATGAAGTCTAGTATTCATGCTGCTGTCTTCATCTGTCCCAACTCAATCTACTGCAAGCTTCCGGCAAACTAATAAACGGTTGCACAAGTATCAAATCTGAGATCTGTGTATGTGATGGGTTTTGGTCCTGTTTTGCCTTTCAGCAAAATGAGTTGAAAGAGGGAAGGAATTTAAGAGTGCTGGGTTGAAGAGAGTAAAAATGTCATTTCTTTTTTTTTTGCCTCATCAAGGCTAAGTAGGGTAGAGGAAAAATCCTCATAGGACTTGAATGCTTTTTCCACACTGTTGTTATAAAACTTTAAATGCTCTCAGGTCCTCTCTTTAGAGCTGTCAGTGGAAACATTCTCACACTGGAGCAGTTTGTTCCTGTTTTGACAGGTAATGGTGTCTAGCTTGTTACTATTAATTAATTATACACTAATCAATCTGTATTAAACTTATCTGTCTGTCAGTCTTATTTGTGTTCCCTCTGCTGGTGTGAGGCTGAACTACTCTTTTTTTGTGGCTATATTAGTACCTGAATCCTCTGGAGCTCTAATGAAAGAACAGATGCTAAGGAGCTAAAAAAGTACTATTTATGGGAATGTGTGCCTTACTTGAGTATTGCTAAATATTAATAATTCTACTTTTCAAAGAAAAAAATATATTGAATCAAAAGTATTGAATGTGTGGAATTTCATAATTATCTATAAATGTCAATTGAAATAATAATAATAATAATAATAATAATAATATAGATAGATTAACAACTTACTTCAACATATTTCCCAATTTTATTTAGTTTAACTTGATATACTAAAAAACAATACAATTTATTAAAACACTTTAAACACAGCAAAATTACTGAAACAGATTAAAATCATAAAATAATTTAAATATGGAAAAAATAAAGATTTTACATTTACATTTAGTCATTTAGCTGACGCTTTTATCCAAAGCGACTTACAATTGAGGTTCACAAAAGAAGCAATCAGTACAAGAGAAAACAAAGCATACATAAGTGAAATCGGACTAGTCTTGAGTAGGTAAAACGCAATATACGAGCTAAGTGCAATCAAGGTTTTTTTTTTTGGTTTTTTTTTAGTGGGTCAGGTGTAGACGAAAGAGATGAGTTTTAAGGCGATTTTTAAAGATGGACACAAAGTCTGCCAAACGTGTTGTAAGAGGCAGATCGATCCACCATCGTGGGACCGATTCAGAGAAAGTGCGAGAAAGTGATTTCTTACCTTTTTGGGACGGCACCATGAGACGACGCTCGTTAGCAGAGCACAGTGGTCTGGAGGGTAAATATGTCTGTATTAGTGAGTGAAGGTAGGCGGGTGCTAAACCTGTGGTGGTCTTGTAGGATATGAGCAGAGCTTTGAATTCGATGCGGGCGGCTATAGGGAGCCAATGTAACCTGACAAAGAGGGGTGTTACATGCGCTCTTTTCGGTTCATTGAAGACTACTCTTGCCGCTGCATTCTGTATCATCTGTAGAGGTTTGATAGTGCAGGCCGGGAGTCCAGCGAGTAAAGCATAGCAGTAGTCCAGCCTGGACAGGACCAGAGCTTGTACCAGGATTTGTGCAGCATGCTCTGAGAGAAAAGGTCTGATCTTCCTAATGTTGTAGAGAAGGAATCTGCAGGACCTGGCAGTGTTGGCAATATGATCTGTGAAGGTTAGCTGGTCATCGATTATTACTCCCAAGTTTTTGGCTGTTCTGGAGGGTGCAGTGGTTGATGATCCCAGTTGAACAGAGAGGTTGTGACGGATCTTAGGGTTGGCGGAGATGACGAGAAGTTCAGTTTTCGTAAGGTTCAGCTGTAGGTGATGGTTCCTCATCCAGAGCGAGATGTCACTCAGGCATGCCGAGACTCGTGCTGAAACCGATTGATCATCCGGATGGAACGCAAGGTGAAGCTGTGTGTCGTCCGCATAGCAGTGATAGGAAAAGCCATGCTTTCGAATGACTGATCCCAATGATGTCATGTAGATCGAGAAGAGCAGCGGTCCGAGAACTGAGCCCTGAGGGACGCCGGTCTTGAGATGTTGCGATTCCGAGACTTCACCTTTCCACGATACCCTGAAGGACCTACCTGAGAGGTAAGACTGGAACCATTAGAAAGCCGTATCAGAGATTCCCAAGGTCTTGAGGGTCGAAAAGAGTATGCAATGGTTAACCGTGTCAAAAGCAGCTGAAAGATCCAGTAGGATGAGGACCGATGACTTAGAGGCTGCCCTAGCCAGTCTTAGGTCTTCAACAACCGAGAGCAGTGCGGTCTCTGTGGAGTGGCCCTTTTTAAAGCCTGACTGCTTGCTGTCCAGGAGGTTGTTCTGAGTAAGGAAGGATGAGAGTTGGTCAAAGACGACACGTTCCAGAGTTTTTCCAATGAAGGGCAAGAGAGATACCGGTCTGTAGTTTTCTAGAAGTGCAGGATTAAGAGAGGGTTTCTTTAGAAGCGGGGTGATGCGAGCCTCCTTAAAGGCTGTAGGAACTGTACCTACCTACTCTGAGTTTAGAGATGAGTTGATGATGTGTGTGAGTGCAGGGACGATCGATGGAGAGATAGCCTGAAGTAGATGGGTGGGGATAGGATCCAGCGGGCAGGTAGTCGGGTGGTTGGAGGCAATGATCTTTGCAATGTCGTCCTCCATTAGTGGAGAGAAAGAGGGGAGCGAGGTCTCAGGAGTCGGAGCGTGGACCATCGGATTTTGATACTAAATTAACACTGATTTTAGTACTGTGAATTTTGGTGCTCTATCCAAAACAAATGCATATATGGTGCTCTATCCAAAACGAATGGATATATTATTTATATACTATAATAGGAATAAATAATATTTGACAATGTGATATAACTGGGTGGCACAGTGGCTCAGTGGTTAACACTGTTGCCTCACAGCAAGAAGGTCGCTGGTTCGAGTCCCAGCTGGACCAGGAGGCATTTCTGTGTGGAGTTTGCATGTTCTCCCTGTGTTTGCGTGGCTTTCCCACACAGTCCAAAGACATAAGGATTATAAGGATTGGATGAACTAAATTGGCCGTAGTGCATGAGTGTGTGTGAATGCGAGAGTGCATGTTGTTTTCTGCTGCATAAAACAATGCAGAATAGCTCATTCCACAGTGTCAACCCCTGAAAAATAAGGGAGTAAGCCGAAGGAAAATGAATGAATGAATGTGATATAACAATTTATAACTTACATTAATTTTTTTTATCCTCTTATGTCCTATTATGCAATGTGAATATTTCTGCCTAATGTGGGAATTTGTCTCATGCTGTTTGTTAAAGTCAGCTCTTCAAGATGCATAAAACATCACTTAGTGTAATACTTGCTTCAGGCTACATTTTTGTAAAACTGCAAAAATGTACTTTTCACTGCAGTTTCTAGGTAAAATGAACACTTTGGTGCAGTATGACACCAACAATTTTGGTTCATTTGTAATGATATTTATAGGGACAAATTAAAGACAAATAAATGATTATTTTCATGCAGTTCTTTGAAACTGAATTAATACCACAAAACAACTTAACAGTGTCTAGGATTAGTAGTCAAATAAGTTTAACATTCTGTTGTGGGCAGTTTGCTCGATAGATCACTTTGTACGGTTTTGTATTTGTGATGCAGAATGCTCGAATTTGAGTCCAGTTAAGCACAGTTTCAAACATGCTTGTCTTAAACATACTACAAAACTTACCCTAAGTAACGTATTTCAGATTCACAAAAATGTAGACAGTGCCCTCTAGTGGATTTGTCACTTGAAACGTGCAACTAAACGTACCCGGAGCAACGTATTTTACCTTTCGCTAAAATGTAGCCTGAGGGACATATTTCCCAATGAGCCTGGACTGAATTTAATCTTTCTTAGAGTTTCTTAAAACTAATTCTTACTTCAAAGGCAGAGCTGAACTCTATCCTCTGAGGTTATTCTAGCTCAAGCGTCATCTGCCACCAAATCACCCTGAAAAAAAGTCTGAAAAACTGAAGTCATCTTTTATGTATGCGTGTGCTTGCACAATGAACACAGTGGAAACTAGGACAGCCAGCAGAGCATTAGGACAACAAAGCTGCTTTTACTTTCCTGGAAAACAATGCTAGCGCTGACAGAAAAATCACAGATTTACTGCTTTTACTCATCAGACTGGATATAGGGATACAATTGCATTATGATTCACTGAGATTTTTATATTATAGTACTTTTGAGACTATGATGATAAGGATGGAGACGAGGAATCTCTCGGTTGGTGTTGTAAGACTGTGTTATGTAACTCTCTGTGTCCTTCATGCTTAAATCGCAGCTGTCTTGAGACTCAATGTGAGGCATCTGCAGTGATGGTGTTGAGTAGGGCAGAGATGATGAACACTTTCATTGTTACACAAGTTAAACTGCAGATGTACAGCAGTGTGAAGTTGCAGCCTGCTCTCATTTTTATGTGTAGATATTGGTGGTACGTAGCATTTACAACTGCAAAATGTCAATTTATGTATGCTTCGATTGATGCTGGAAATTGCAGGATATAT
>CAIGQV010003909.1:28040950-28051151 GCA_903798115.1 Danio jaintianensis
TCTGTCTGTCTGTCTGTCTGTCTGTCTGTCTGTCTGTCTGTCTGTCTATCTATCTATCTATCTATCTCCCCTTCAATAGGTTAACATAATTGTATACGTTTGTTAGTACTTTTGCTATTACTGTTCTCAAAATGAATTATCAGCACATAGCTCAGAAAGCTGCGGTTTCACATAGTTTCCGCAAAACTAGTGTGTGCGGAAGTGACAGTTCAACAAAAAAATTATAATAATAATTTTACTCACAATCTACTCATCCTTGAGTGATTCCAAACCCTTAAGAGGTTATTTCTCACTTTGAACACAAAAGAAGATAGAAGGAAACCATAGAAATAAAAAATTCTCATGGTCTTCAGAATTCTTTTGTCTTCAAAGGAAGAAAGAAAATCAAAAGGGTTTGCAACCAATGTAGATTGAGCAAATGATGAAAGAATTTTAATTTTAATTTGTCTTTAACTGTCTTAGGCCTCCATTCAGCCTCTTTATTGTCCCAGTGGCTCCCTCTTTCTGTGAAGCAGACAGCATGAGGCACGTGTGAACCTCCGTCTTTCCTCTCCTCTCCACGTGTTACACAGTTCAGTGTGTGTGTATGTGTGTGTGTTTGTGCCTAGCTGACAGCCCGTGTAGACGTGACCCACTTTAGAAGTGATAACACACACTAAATGAGACTGTTGTAAGTGCAGAGAGGAGATAATAACAGACACATTCCTCTCTAATCTCCACTTCGTTCTTCACTGGTTTTATTAAAACCGGAGTAAACAGTAACTACAATTGCTGACTAAATGTATAGTGGTAGAGAGAGAGGAGATTTAGGAGCAGATTTAAATGTAGAGTATGAGTGAACTGCTCATGTTTATTTATTTATTTATTTTTAATTTATGCTTCAAACACAAAGAAAGATGCCAAAATAAAGTTACAGAAGTCTAACTGAGAAAGGATGAATGTGTGGATAACTCTGTCAAATTCTAATGTTAAAATTTTTTATTTTAGCTAAAAAAAAATGTGCATTGTAATCAACTTGGATAACCTCAAAAACTAAATAATTTGTGTAATTGAATTTATTTCCACACATTTCCACATGTTAAAATGATTTTTTTAAGCTTAATTTAGGAACCCAAAAAGCAAATAGCATTTTGAACCAATCCGATCAAATCACTTTCAAACAAATTACCTTTTGAATAAAACTTGTCTGAAACACAGTTTACTCTTGTTGAGACAGTTAATCCTTAACACTTAATTTAGACAACCAAAAGTTTCTGTTAATTATTGCAGTTCAGACATAGCAACTACTTTAATAACACTTTGTATGTTACATATAGAATGAGTAAATAAAAAGAGACTGATATCAGCTCAGTTTTGGGTCACTGAGGGAAGCAGCAAACATTATTACAGTTTATAAAGCCATCAAAGTACTCTTCTGTACGGTGCTAAAAACTCAACATTTGAAATGAAACTATGTGAACATAGTCTATGTGAACATTTATCGCCAACATGTCTTTCTCTTAACTTAAAACACTTAAGATTACTTTTAATGTAACATACATTTTTTGCTCTTAATTAAATTTCATGCAAAGTCCACATACACTAGTTAGTTACACACAGCATAATTCACATTGTCCCAACACAAAACAATTATTTTAACTTGGTTATTATTTACGCTTAACACATGTTTAGTGCATTTAACAAAAATACTATAATAATAATAATAATAATAATAATAATAATAATAATAATAATTAAGGATTTTGTTGGATCAGCTCATTTTAAACAAGTGATTTGAACAAGCAGCAAACATCATTTGTTTTGAGTGCAGTCTCGCTTTTAAAATGCTAATAATGCATTCATTAGTTTACTTATGAACATGGTAGATCAGAAACACAAGGATATGCAATATGCATAGACATTTTTAATATATGATGCATAAATAGACAATGAATAAAAACAACTTCCAAGTTCAATTTATGAGTATCACAGTGGTAGTGTACACTGGTATCCAGTGGAGGGCAGTGTGTTCTTCCACTCGTCTCAAAAACCTAATTTAAATGATTTAAAGGGATAGTTCACCCAAAAATAAAACTTTACACACTATCTACTCACCCTCAAGTGATTACAAACTTAGTTTCTTTATTCTGTTGAACACAAAAGAAGATGTTTTAAGCTAAAAACTGTTAACTATTGACTTCCTTTAAAAAAAATAAATACTATGGTCGTCAATGGTTACAGGTTTCCAGCTTTCTTCAAAATATCTTCTTTTGTGCTCAACAGAAGAAAGAAAGTCAACAGATTTGGAAAAATAAAGGATGAGTAAATAATGACAGAATTTTCAGTTTTTTTGTGAACTATCAATTTTAAACCTTTCACAGATAAAAAAAAATGTGATCTCCCTTGACCGTGTCCGTCGAGCCTCATCTGAACTCACTATCTGAGGCCAAAGATAAAGAAAGAAAAACTGTCCCCTCAGACAACCATGACCTTATCATTCTTTCTCTGTAACATAATAACAGGCTTTTCACCTTGACACCCTGCAACTAATTCTCCATAGCATATGTGTGATGTACGGTATGCACACTTGAATTCTTGAATCGACAGATGGAAAAGCCTCTCTAGTCATTCTCATACGTTAACATTGTTTTTAATAGACGTATGGAACGTTTTAATAGCAGTTGTGAATTTTTCCTCAGTTTTAGTCTGTTGAATGTCTTTTGCATGCTTCACCTGACCTCAGTGTATGTGTGTGTGTGTGTTTTCCTGCAGGTGTGTGTGTGAGCAGAGCTAGATGCTGCTGTGGGACTCTGGGGATGAGTAAAGTCTCCATTCGTCCAGGATCTCTGCAGCTTTTAGGAGCCGATCTCTGGGCATCTGTTCAAGGTAAGATGTGTCTCTACTGTCAAAGCTGGAGGAACAGGCGTGATGACACATGGAATTGATTTCCATCACTCATTTAGGCCAGCCGTACAGAACAAGCAGGCTTTAATGGACCCTGCCGTCAGTGTCATAACTTTTAGCTCTCACTGTGTTCGCTTTAATTAGGCTCAGTTAATTAAAGACACTAAAAGCTAATGATCTGTAAAGCATGATGAAAATGCACTCCGAGTTGTCTAAGATCAAGGCTGCAGGATCTGAAACAGAATGAATCTTATCAGCTTTGCTCATGAATATTAATTAGGTGACGTTTGACCATAATCGTACAGAAAGATCTTTGGATTGAAGTATGTTTTATTCAGAATCAAACATGGATGGGGACTGATTATAGAAGTTGAGAAATAGGAAATTATAACTGATTCCACAATGACAACTGTGAAAGGTATTGTGAAAAATGTGAAAGCCCTGCACATTACATACAAAGAAAAATCTAAATGTATCTTTGGAATGAATTATGAAATAGTTTCTGAGACTTAGGGTACATTTACTGTACAAGACAATGATGTAGTAAAAATAAAAGTTTCACATACAGATGACAACTTTACTTTATTGTTACAATTATCCCAGTTCACAATGATTAGAAAAAAACAGGTCACAGGTGTCTGTTTTACAGTGTAACTATTCATTTAACTACTGAGTAACATTAATTATTTATTTTTCTTACTATATAGTTAGCGTTAGAATGAGGGTTTGGCTTAGGATTAGTTGCATGTAATTTATTGCACACAATATGTTGAAATAACTGTAGCATGTACACATAACATGTATAAGGTGTTTAAGAATACCTTAAAGAAAATTGTACCAAATGTTCCGTCACAATTTAAAACTTGTAAAAATTTAAAAACAATTAAAAAAAATTTAAGAAATTGCACTTTGAAGCCCATTTCAAAATTTAGCTTTTTTGGACTACAAAATGCCACGACAGTGTAAAAAACACACACTTTTCAGTTTTTCGCTGAAAAATGGTGTGTTGTAAACGGCACCTAAGTCTGTTTGCTTTGTTGATTATACTGTGGTCATCATGTTTGCCTCAAGGTCACAAATTTAAAGCAACAGAACAAATTAGATTAGTCCTTTTTTTTGCCTCGTTTAAGTGGTGTCCACTTAAAACCTAAAATAACACACGCTGCTGTGATTTCACTAAAATAAAAATAAATTCAGAATTCTTTCTCAAAAGACTTTTTTTTGGTTGAAGACATTGTTTAGGCTGCATTGTGGCCATGTTGCACAAATTTTTTTCAGATTTTAGTTATATCAAAACAAGTTCAATTAATCTGGCAATAAAACAACTGAACAAATTAACAAAACCTTAAATTATGGACATTAATTCTTAACTGGTCCTGATACCTATTTTTCCTGAAATTGTCATGTGTCTATTCTTACTTTCTTTTTGCATTTATCAAGATAGGACTGTATTTAGACAGGACGCAGAGTTGAAGAAAGCGAAGGGGAATGGGATTGGGAAAGGTCCGCATGTCGGCACTCGAACTCGGGATGCCTGAAGCACAATGGCATTAAATGTTGCAGCAATGCCAATAAGGCTATTCGCGCCAATGCTTTTTTTTTTTTTTTTCAGTGTCTGATGTTCTTAAGGGTTTTCATTTCAGTGTAATATGCACAATAATCAGTGATACTAGTAAATTTGGAATTGTTATGTAAGGAAAGCTTGTTTGAAGAAATCCCATGAAGAAATCATTGGTTTGATATGTCCATCAAGAAATGTGATTTGTAATGCAGGGGTTTAGACAACACAACTTTTGTTAGTTACGATAAACACTGTGTCAGATTATACGATTTTGTCTGCTTGATTCTTGCTATGTACATCATGGATAGGAAACATGTCTGACTACATGTTGTTTCCTTCCCAAACATTTCTTGCCATCTTCTGCCTGGCATAAACTAAACATTGCTAAACTAAAAAAAATGCTAGGTTGTTATAACCCAAATTTGGGTAAAACATGAACAAATTCATTGTCTAGTTGATTTATTTTTTTTTACTATTAAATTTAAATGACACTTTTTAACCCAACTCTTGGGTTTGTCCATATTTGACTTAACGTTGAGTCATTTTTTACAGTGTAGTGTTTTGTGTCAGGCGGTTCGTGTCTTGAATGTAATTTTTATCATGTGATGTCTCATTGAGTAACAATAAAACCACAGTGACTGCTTGAAATCAACTAAGATAAATGAATGATGATCTGCAGAAATCATGCTAATGTCAGTTTTACAGGCATCAGCAGAGTTGTACTCAATGAGCACAAGTGTTTCCTCACTGTCACAGCCGATTATCACTCCTGCAGGAGTCTGGACGTTGATTAATGGTGTGAATATATTTGTTTGGCTGAGTTTGTAGCCCACAGGGACATTTTAGTAAAAGGTCCCATCCAGCACTTTGAAGTGTATTTTGTAGGGGGTCATGTTCATGATGGATGACCAGCTCAGAGTGTGACAGAGGCTGACCGCAGTCTAGATGTGAGGGGCTGTCGGGGGTCAGAGGGCAGGAATTTTTGTTGACATGGGGAAAAAAGTTGATCAGTGATTTTATATGAACACATTAGCAAAAATGCTGTCGGCATGGAACTGTGGTAATACCTAGTGTTAGGCCTGTTTCTCAAAACATTCAATTAATTACTACTGTCTTCTTTTAGAAATTAGTAATACCACTATAGAGATATTAATGAAATATTACTTATCACTTGCTACCACCAGTATCTCTTACTGTTCTTCTTATATTATACTTCACTTTATTGTATATTAATATTATATGCATCCAAAAAAAGATTTTTCCTAATCGTTCAAACTACTTCAACTATGAGCTGAATCAACACAATTCTAGAGGTTATTTTGTGAAAATTTAATTGTTTTATGTTCAATCCACCTAAATTTGTAAAAACAATTAAGTTAGCTTAATTGATTTGTGTTGGGACAACATGAAGGAATTGTGTGGAACCCAGTATATTTTTTAAAGTATATGCTTGTTGTATTTTTTCTCTTAAGACATTGCCTTTTTTGTTAATGTCAGGGCATGTAATAACATTAAGATTGCCACTGACTAAAGACATTCCTAGTCAACTACTTTATTAAGCCATCCACTAATCGTTAATTTGTGATAACTAAAGTATTATTCAAATATATGTGGGAAGAAAGCATTCAATGGGGGTTGAATAAAAGCATAGTAATAATCGTATAAATTGTATTATGCAGCTTGAGGCTAACTGTAGCTCTGTATGGTGTTTATTTTCCCAAAGAAATCATGTACATTGTAAGACAAGTACATTGTATTTTGTTTTGTAGAAAGACTTTTCATAATAGGTGCATATTTTCAGTAACTGAATGTAAGCTTTTACGTCTTTTAAGCTTTCTTTCTGAAACAAAGAAAAATGATTCTAGGGATGATTGGATTGCTGGGTTTCAAATCAGTAGGAAAGAAAGTGTTGTAGTAACAATATATGTAATCGACAGTAATTAATTTACAACTGAAATATTTTTTGTTAATAATTTGTTACACTACTAGCTACTTGGAAATGGATTGAAAAGTTACAAGCTATGTAATGCTGCCCAAAACTTATAATACAGTGATTGACATGGTACTGTACCATGGTGCATTTAGTTGCAATATTAAAACCTGATTACCATAGATAACGTTTCCAGTTCTGTTTGAGCATTTCCCAGAGGGAGCCTCTTCTTCAGATTACAGATTTGACCCCTTCTGCTGGATTAATGTGGTTAGTATGCAGTAAGAGCATGTGACTGGCTGTGTGCGTGTATGTGTATGCGTGCGTGCGTGCGTGTGTGTGTGTGTGTGTGTGTGTGGTCTGAGCAGCTGCTCCACCCTGCAGCTCACAGTCTTCACTCACACTGGATTCATCAGTTGTCTGTTTCCTTCAGGATAGAGACTCATGCTCGGTCTCTTCCTTAATTATGGTGGAAATGGCTTTAGTTACTTCCCAGTGTTTTCACTGTGTCTTTTTATATTTTACAAGGCTGTAGCCAGAGATGTGAGAAAGAGATTCTTATTAGCACATACAGTCAAGTCCGAAATTATTCATACCCTGGCAAATTCTGACTTAAAGTTACTTTTATTCAACCAACAAAATTTTGAATGATATGAAATGATACAGGCTTGTCCCAAAAGATAATACGATGTATAAAAGGCATCATTGTGGAATTTTTTTTTTGAATTATCGTTATTATTTGTTGGCCTAATAAAAAAAAAAGTAGGTCCATGAAAAATATATTTCAATAAATGTATTTATGTGCACATGTATCAGTTATCGGTTTTCAAATATACAGAGTTATCAATTATTTGTATAGGCAAAAATTCAAACTTTAATGATATCACCCAAAAAATTTTTTAAATCTGTGTTTTTGCATCGTCACATTTTTGTATCATAATTTAATTTCCATGTTCATTTCCAAAAATCTTTTGTAACTTCATACAGATTGGCTGCATAAAAGTAATAATTTGTTTTAAACTATTTTATTTATTTATTATTGATATTTCCGAGATTAAAACCTTCTCATTAATGGTTTGTTCACACTTGTAGTTTGATTCTTTTTGTTTGTAATGCTGTATTTATATATATATCACACATTTAGCCCTGGTTCACTTAGAGTTCACACTGTTATTTTTAAGTCTGGACCCGGCCTTCGTGATGTTTACTGGCCTGAACACAGTCGTTATATGCCCATACATCTGATGCTTTTATGAGCTGACAGCTTATAAAATGTGTAAATGAGTCAAAACAGCTCCAGGAATTCCTCCGTCACATACAAATGAAGATTTGCTGCTAGAAGACAAGCTTCTGATACCTTTATTGAAGAAAATAACAAATGTGTGACCCTGGACTGCAAAACCTTGCACATGTATATTTTAGCAATAGCCAAATATACATTATTGGTTTATATTTTTCTCATATTTCAAAAATCATTAGAATATTAAGTCAAGATCAAGTTCCATTAAGTTATTTAGTTAAATTCTTACCATAAATAAATCAAAACTAAATTTTTGGTTAGTAATGTGCATTGCTAAGCACTTCATACAGAAAACTTTAAAAGTGAATTTCTCAGCATTTCTCGAATTTTTTCTTAACTATCAGATTCCAGATTTTCAAATAGTGGTATCTCAGCCAAATATTATCCTATCCTAAAAAAGTCTTCCTGCTTTAAATGTTAAAGTTGAATGAAATAGATATTTCTAGTTATCTCAACTTAAATCAGTCAAACTGACTAAAAATTTTTGTTAAACATTGTATAGCTACAAAAAAAGCAGATTAACTCATTAAATTGAGTTAAAGTAACATAAAAAAAAACATTTGTTGTCATGACTTTTTGTCATTTCATTTACAGTGTATACATCAATGTAAACCAAGTTTATTCATTCAGCTTTCAGATGATGAATAAATCTCAATTAAAAGAAACTTGATTTGAACTCAATTCATTTATTCATTTTCTTTTTGGCTCAGTCCCTTTATTCATCAGGAGTCGCCACAGCGGAATAAACCGCTAACTTATCCAGCACATGTTTTTCGCAGCGGATGCCCTTCCAGCTGAAACCCATCACTGGAAAACACCCATACACTCCCATTCACACACATACACTACGGACAATTTAGCTTACCCAATTCACCTATAGCGCATGTCTTTGGACTTGTGGGGGGAACGGGAGCACCCAGAGGAAACCCACGCCAACACGGAGAACATGCAAACTCCACACTGAAATGGCAACTGATCCAGCCGAGGCTCGAACCAGCGACCTTCTTGCTGTGAGGCGACAGTGCTACCCACTGCGCCACCGTACAGCCCCTTGAACTCAATTGATAAAAATAAAATGGTATTTGAGCATTCTGAATACTGTATAGTTGCATCTTTTTATATCATGTCCAATTTTTTGTTTGTTTAAATGTCTCTCGTCCATGTTCCCTTCATATTTCAGTCAAACTGCACCAGAGTTTGTTTGGAAGAAGACTGATCCATTTTTCCGAAGTTGTTTTGTTCGCACTTATTCAAATGAATCGCACAGAGAAATTTTGATCAAACCAAAGCAGCCTTACTACTGTCATTAATGTTCAGTGAAAATTAAGTCACGTTGTCAGGGGTTTTCTCATGTTTGTGCTTGTGCGTCTTATCAAACCCTGTTATTCTCATGTCCTCCACATGTCTATGAGCTGCTGCTGTGTTGCCGGAGTGGATCTGACACTCCCAACATGCCAGAGCAACATAAACAGCAAGCATGCTGGGAGTTAATGGGAAGTGAATGAGAAGACAGGCAGAGTAAAGTGTCTCTGACACATTGCCTGCTCTCTCCTCTCTCCTGCTAAGATTTACGGAGGCCTGAGATTTGTGTGAGTGAGGTTTAAAGGACACCACACGCTACCCCTGTTCCTCTGTCCTATAAAGCCAGAACAGGGATTGTGGCCCTCAGTGATTTGTAACCTTTATTCTGAATGGCTCTTCACTATGTTCACTTTCTCGGTCATTGTGATGAATCACGTTGTTTAGTTAAGGGAAGTAACTGTATATTTAAAACATCTTTCAGTGCTTATGAAAGCAGTTCTTTCATACAGTGTTAAATGTGATTAGTTGAGTTTACTTGGGAAGCTTTTATAAAATGACTGCAAGTAAATTAGCTCATCATTTTTTAATTGAGTTCAATTGAACTAGTAAAAAAATGGTAGCATTCAAGGGATGGTAACAACGCATTGCATTAAAAATATATTCATTTGTGTTCTGAAGATGAACAAAGGACCTGTAGGTTTGGAACAACATTAAGGTGAGGAATCAATGCAACACAGGCTCATGGAAATATGTGCTTTAGCCTACATTTTTGTGAAACCTCAAAACGTACTTAAACATACATTTTGACTGCAGTTTATAGGTAAAATGAATGCTAGGGGCTGTATGATGTTAACAACTTTTGTTCCTTTTCACACTAATGATATTTACAGGGACATATTATTGACAGATCAATAATTATTTTTATGCAGTTTTTTGCACAACACCAAATAAATACTACAAAACAACTTTAAGGTGTACATTTGAAATTCAATACGTTTGCCTCACCTATATATTAATTTATATGGACAACTTTTCTGGTGGGTGGCACGGTGGTTCAGTGGTTAGCATTCTGGTCACCTCACAGCAAGAAGGTTGCTGGTTCGAGTCCTGGCTGGGCCAGTTGGCATTTCTATGTGGTGTTTGCATGTTTCTCCGGGTGTTCCGGTTCCACAGTCCAAAGACATGCGCTGTAGGTGAATTGAGTAAATAAAATTGCCCGTAGTGT
>CAIGQV010003909.1:28055800-28105644 GCA_903798115.1 Danio jaintianensis
TGTATATGTATGTATATGTATTTCATATAACACAAATTATTATAAAATGACACCCAGTTTTATTTAGTATATAAAATATTTAGTTATGTATTTTGTCATGATAGCCCGGTCACAAATTTAGCACAGTTTCATGGTAATCAGACACTGACATAAGTACTTTCTGAGTCATTCTTTATGTGAGTGAAAGTTAAACAGATTATATAACAAGGATTTTTTTTTATAACAAGGATTGGTTCTTTGAGAATTTTATTGTGTTGTGAAAAGGGGTATAAATGTGACAAGTAGGTGAAGAGGTCAGGCTTTAAAAGTGATGCCAACTATGGTTTAGGGACAAAACAAGTGATTACATCATGATCAAAAGTCACTAAGATTATGAATAAAGTGCACTGATGGATCATATCCAGTCAATGCATTTACAAAGTAAACAGGTAACACAGCAGTGTAACTGGCAACTGAAAATAATCAGAGTCAGACAGTTTAACTAAATATTTACTAAATAAGAATGTACAGGGTGGATAATATGTTGAATGTAATGGCTGTATCTGAATCTGCAGATATCAATTGAGCAATGAAACTCCCAGCAGGCCCCAGTCTGCCACTCAACAGTTGTTTTGCCCCTTCTTTCCTCTCTCTGTCGACGAGGGTCAAGTGTTTTTTTGGAGGTTTTGAGGACCTCTCATTTTGTGTGTGCCTTTCTGCATGTGTGTGTGCATGCTTGATTAAATCTTTGTGTGTGTGTGTGTGTGTCTGAAAGAGAGAGAGAGACAGTGGAGGGGGATTACGTTTTTGTTCGGTCTTTTGTCCTTCACTATCATTAATTTTCTCTCTTTCCTGAGCAACTCTATTCTGTTTCATTTCTTCCTCTGTGAACTGAATAGAGACAGCAGGACTGAGAAGTTTGGGGTGGGGGGGGAATTCCCCTTCCTCCATTCATACTTTATCAAGGCTGTTCGTTGCCCGCTAACAACAGATTTAACCAGTACAGTACTGGAAGAAACTCAAAACTTGCTGTTGTGATAGCAGTTTTGGGGGGATTACTTTTTAAATTTTATATACCAACATATTGACTAATTTTTGATTATGACATTCTATTATATTAAACATTACATGGGAGTTTCCGAACTTGTGCTTGTGAAGGAAACTTTGTAAGTTTTTAAAGAGCTAATAATTAAGTGATTCTTAAAAATGTCCCATTACAGTCAAAATAAACAATTTAAAAGTGTATTTTTTATTATTATTATTATTAAACAGCTGTTTGGAATACTTGATTCTTATTGGTCAGTCACAACATTGTAAAATATGTTATTCTGAGATAACAGCCGCTGAAATTAATAACACAGGCTCAAATCATCTTGACAGAAGTGAATATGTTCACATTCATTTTTATATGCTTGTCTACCATGCTGGTGTTTTGGTCTGTCTGGCTGCACCTTGTGACTGAAAAATACGTAGGTTAGTGTATGGTCCTTTCAGCTCTTTTCATTTCTGTCCGCTTTGCCTTTTATTTAAGAATTAATAAACTATTACGACTCAGAAGCAAATAATTACCCTCTCTTCACAGCAAATTCTTTACATCAACAGTAATTCTGAGTGTGCTTCACACAGGTGAGAGGGCTTGACAAACCACCTGTAGGACACATTCTCTCCTTTTCGTATGCTCGAGGGAGGAAAAATAAATTAAATCTGTCTTAGCATTTATATATCTGATCATTCAAAGTGCTTATTTTATCTCCTATAGTCGCTTAGCACTAATGGAACTATAAAAAAAATCAAGCATAAAATAATAATAATAATAATAATAATAATAATAATAATAATAATAATAATAATAATACATCTTGAAACTAGTGATGTGAGAAATCCACTATACAAATAACCATGCGTCTCTCCCATTTGGCACTAATGCATATGTGCAGTTTGCACATCTGCTTGCTTGACGTTAATTGCATTACATAAGTTGCTTTAGAGTATGCTTCAACATGTTTAAGAAGATGAAAATACTCTAAGTAAACATAGTAGAACAAGTAACTGCAGTCTAATGATAAGTATTTATAACAGATTTCATGCAGATTTCACACAGTAAGTTCCTACTCAGCAATATGTGGATGTACATTGAAATGTTTGTGTGGAGTATCATGTTTAGTCTCTCCAGTGTGTATGAGGAGTTTATGTTCATATGATCATCCCCTGGAGGCCAAGTGCCCATTAATCACTCCAATGCTCATCTGTTCCTAACGCTTCATTAGCTCTCTCTCTCTCTCTCTCTCTCTCTCTCTCTCTCTCTCTGTCTTTTTCTCATTCCGTCTTCTCCTGTTCTTTTCACTTAAGAGTCTCTGTATTTACTGTTTCTTACATTCAGGTTAACACATCATGATCCTCTGCTTTTGTTTGGCAATGGCCAGTAAATGAGTGAGTGGTTTGGTGCACAACATTTAATTTTCTTTTACTTTTTGTTCACTTTTTAACTTTTAAAGTTTTGAAAAATGTACTTTATCGTGTCTTTTATTTTTTGCTACTTTTCAGATTTCTTTTACATACAGTATCAAACAGTAGAGTTCAAACTTTGGGGTTGAAAATACATTTTAAATAGTCTCAGGGTTTATTTGATCAAAAATACAATTAATCAGTGTCAAAATTGTTGACATTTATTTTAATTAATTTCAATAACATGCATTTTATTTCTGTGATTTTTATTTTCCTCAATAGTCTTCAGTCACATGATCCTTCAGAAATAATTCTGATATGCTTAGATGGTCAAGAACATTTATTATTTATTATCAGTGTTGAAAACTAGTTGTGCTGCTTAATATGTTTTCAGGAATTTTTGATTAGTGACAATTTTGATAAGTGTGAAATTATGGTGAGCTATTTAAATGTTTATATACAGTATTAATGTAAAGTAGTCCCATAGTGTATTTTCTACCATAGCCAACCATTTACATCCTTGTAAAGTTTTTTTAATTTTAAAGTTATATCTATTCTGAAGATATGTGTCAGTAAAAAACAAGTCTGAAATGAAATGAGTCTTGATTAATGAAGATAAAGTAGTGTGAAAATATGATTTTATCTGGGTGTATTTAGGAAACATAAAATGCTAGCTTATCAAGGCAGTTGGCTTCATCAAATTTGTTGGTTCATAAATGACAGAATTCTCCGATGATATGTGCCCACTGACAAACAAATGTAAAAACTACATTTATGATAAAATCCTCAAGGCCTGTTAAAAAACAACACACACCCAAATGTGGTTTTCAGTCTTTGTCCTCCTCACAGAGATTTGCATGACCTCTTCTATTTACTTTGCACGAAACTTTCTTTTGTTATGATGTCATACGGAGCAACAGACCCTTATGTTTGTGTGCGTGGGTATGCGTGTGTGTGTGTGGTGACCGAATGTGTTTACGGTGCTCTTTCATATGTTAAAGCATTAGTAGAGCATGTGGTGACTCAATGTTTAGAGTGAGTCATGCGTTTATGTCCCAACATGCCTTGAGATTAACGTATATCTCAGGAAAATCCAATAAATAGATGAAGAGTTTGACTTGATTGGAGAGGTTTTACTCTAATCCAGTTGGTGGACAACTCTATACACAAAGCATTTACCTGTATGTATTTGTGTTTCAGTCACATTAACCCTGATTTTTGCTTGCCGTAATCATTGTTTTTCAAGACTTTTTCAGTATTCATACCCAAGTAATTTTCACTGATGATGAGCTGAGTGACAATACCAAACCACTCCCTGATGTTAGATGATGATGTAAATTAATTGAAAAGAAACTCACCATCAATTTATTTTACTAAAATACCATAACTCCCTCTTGATGACATTTTTGTGGTCACTGTCATGCTTATCATAAAAATGATGTTTGTAAAAAATGACACTTAAAAATGATGTGCACGTTCCTTTAACCCATCCTATGGTAATAAAGAAAAACTAATGTAAATGCTTGAACACGTTGATTCTTACAGCTGACCTTTTAGCATTGCATTTGTAGGAGTTTCCCTTTCAGATGCAAAATTTAAAGCTGAGTATTTAAATGAATCATGCAGCGTGACTTACTAAGGTTTGCAGTAGCTTGCACATTTTTCCACAAATGTTAAAATGGTTACATCTCTTAACCCATTTTTGCTGCCTGTGTTTTGGTCAGATTATACAATCATCAATGGCTCTGCTCATTCGCAACATAATTTAGTTATATTTATGCATAGTTTCAAACATTATGAAAATGAACTGTTGCATTTTGTGTTTAAGTCAAATGATCTATCCCTTTAAGTGTTCACCTCAAAACTCTGCCAACAGCATAAAAGTATTCTTACATATTTTCAAAGTATTTAAAGATTTGACATAAAAAAGACGAATGAACCACAACCTGAAGAGGGACATTTTCAGAAATTACTCTAAAAGGCCTTTAACTTATTAAACAACTGTCAAGCAGACAACAGAAGACATTTAGTCGATTGTGTGCTAGAGTTGTCCAGCAAAGTTCATGTTGTCAAATTAGAGCCTTTCAAATCTGCTTATCAAATATGATACAGCCTGCTTTATAAGTTTAAAGCAGCAACTGAAGGTCAGACTTTAAAAAACAGCACAGCAGTCGTCCATTTTCCACAGACACTGTCGTGGTCAGAGATGAAGAAAAGCAAAAGGTAGAAGAAAGACAAGGGGGAAAGAGAGGGAGCGAGCATAAGGAGGGATTAAATGTGAGTGAGGATGGGGGTGGTGGAGGAGGAAGGGGCCACAGACAAAGTGAGAGCGGGAGGAGGGTAGCAGGAGAAGGGGGCGGTGCTGGCGGCAAACAGCAGAGGACGGAACACAGAGGAAGGGGGTTCTTGCTAGAGAAAAGGGAGCAAACTTTGGCATGAGGAGGAGGAGCACGGAGAATGAGCATGTAGGAGAGAAGCAAAAAGATACAGAGAGGAGAAGCAGCAGAAGTACAGTGACCTGACTGGGATTGTACCTCCAGGACAGGCTGGGGAGACGCGAGGAGGCAGCCATGCAGAGCACTATGGGTATGTCAGCAACACCACTGGATTTATTGCAGCCTGCGAATGCGCGAGAGTTCAGATTACCACTGCAGCTCGCAGGAGCTTTGAAGTGATGTGAAATGAATGATTAACTTTCCTAAAGCTGATAGCGTTTGGGGTGAGAAGACGCTCTTTGAGGTTTTAGCAGTGCTGTTAGTGCTTTTTGCTGTGTGAGAACGATTGCTTTGCACAAAGTTAATGATAATGTGTTATTTTGGGGACTAAGTTGGGGATTTGTTTTGATTTACCAGAAATCCGAAGATACAATTTTGAACTCTGTTGGGCTTAATTTAAACTGCAACTTTGTCTGTAGATGTTTCTTTTAAAGTATTTAATGTTCGGAGAAATGAAGACTTTTGACGTACAGTAAGAAAGAAATAGCTATTACATGTAAATTTGACTCGAATCATTTGACCTCGCTGGTTGTTGGAGTTTATATTGAGATTTTAGACTGTTACAAACTTTGGTATCTTGTCAAATACTAGGCCATTTCTGGCTCTCCAGAGGAGGAACATATAAGCAGCATGAGGCTTAAACAAAAGTCTCAGTTTACTCTCATTTTAACGTCACTGTCCTCTAGAAGACATAAATGAGACGTCCTTTGTGTTTTTTGTCACCTGTAGGTATTTATATCTGCTGTAAAGAGTGTTTGTTGAGCTTGTTAGGTTTTTGTAGCTTGTTTGTTTGAAACCAGGGCCTTGCAAGTGGATCGATTTACAGGAGTCACCTAAGCTCTTTGGTTTTGTTTTGTGGAGATGCAAACTACACTCTTTGGGTTCCTAACAGCAAAGCTCTTTTTAAAATTATTTTAGGGGTGGAAAAGTGAAAGTTCAAATTCAAAATAGCTTAGCGTTTTCCTCTTTTGGAAATTTGGTAAAATTGTTCAAACAAATGTACAAAAAGCATCTGATAATGTTGATGTGGAAGTGTCCCCAACAGCTCCCCAATTAATCACAGTGTGTTTTTATATAGAGAAAAAGTGTCAGTGTTCATTAGAATTTTTTGTATCTACAGTATCTTTCAGAACTTCAGTATCTACTTTAAAACAGCTCTTCGATGCTTGTTTTTACTTGTGTTTGTCTGACCTTGATGGATTAAACAGAGGAAATTAAATTCAGAGAAGGCAGAGTCTTAAAGCCACACCTACCTATTACCTCATTTCCATGGACCGATGGTGGTTTGAAGGTGTTTACTAGCTGATGTAAACTTTTTCTTAAGTTCCTGTACATGGGAACCTTTCCCGTTGTACAAAAGGTTCTTTAGTGGAAAAGGGTTTGTTAGGTTATTACACTCTTGAAGATCAAGGTTTTCAAGAAGAAAGTTTCACTCAAACAACTTTCCAGTGAAGAGTTCTAAAAGGAACCTTTTTTGTGTGTGTGAAGTGCCTTTACAGTGAAAAACCTTTTATGCTATGAAGAACGTTATGTTGAAAGGTTTCAATGGATGTTAAAAATGTTTTCATGTAACCATCAATGCCAATAAATTGTCTTTCAAAAAGTTCTTCACACACAAAAACATTTTAGAACTGTGGACTGAAAGGTTCCAAAATATTTCTTCTGCAACTTTATCTTTAATAGTGCTAATTATGAATATGTTACTTCATTGTGAACTTGAAGTAAAAAGTACTGAAGTAAAAAGGACTTCTGAAAAACTGGCCTAGATTGGAACGTCCGGCGTCCAGCACACACATACACACACCAATCACTCTTCGCCCAGTGCTTACACAAAGCTTCTTCAAAGTAGTCAAACACCACTAAGCTTCTTGCACAGCATGCGGCCTGATCTATTGACATTTTGTTTTCGAATAGGATGAAGTTTAGATTGAACCGCCCACCCCCCCACCCAAGTATATTAAGATTCCCGTTTGTGTTTAAAGTGGATGTGACTCAGCTCATGGCACATTCTTATACAGTAAAAGCCTGAAATAGACTGGCCTGTTACTGCGTGTCAGCAGCGTCCAGACTCTGCTCCAGATGAGATCACCTAGGGGGGTGGAAAGGTGCTTGCGTCAGTGAGTCGGAAAATAATAGATGAGTTAAATCACTCTCATATGTTACAGGGCTCTGAAATACAGCGTTAGTAAAAGTGGTCAGAGCACTGTCTTTGTAAGGACAGTACGTGCCTCATCAGCTAGCCTTGTCTCACAGGTTTAAGTTCTCCAAAACACCTCGTTCCCTCATTTTTACTGTTTCCATTTATGAGATGCCTTTATACGCCAAGTGTTTATGTAAGTCTGTAGCTTCCTGCAGACGTATATACAGAGGGAGAGCTCATTAACGTTGAGTCAGTCTCAGCTGACTGCACTGAATCACAGCTTTCCATGCCACTATTTTTGCTCTCTCTGAGCTGGGCTGGAATCTGTCGGGATGGTGTCTCTATATGTCCACATCCTCTTGTGGCTGATCCCGCTGCGGCATGTTTGCAAGTTTTCACGAGCAGCTTCAAGGTTGTCTTTTTTCTGTTTGCGGCTCCTGCGTGGTTCACCATCTCTGCACTTTTGTGATGAATTACATATTCATGCTGGCATAGTTTGTCTGAGGCCGCTGGTTATGTAAGCACTGGTGTGGAATTAATTTAGCAGGATGTGCTCTGTGCCACTTTTTTCTGCAGCGCATATCTGCACTGTGATTTCAGTTTGATCATGAGACTGATGATTATGGCTTGTCAGAAACACCGCAAGATTATTTATTTGCCTCTTTATGCTGATGCTTGGTTCAGAAAGCTTTAAGAGGAGGCGAAGAAGCCATTTTCAGAAGATCAATGGCCAGAGCAAGTAAAGAGCTACTTTAGCTTTAAGTATTCAGAGAGGCTACGCATAAAAACGTATCCATGGTCTATTTAAAGTGAGTAACCATCTTGGCAAAACACAGTTAATGTTCTACATTTTTCATAAGAAATATGTCATTAAAATTATGGTTAAGAATAGTAATTTGTGGTTACCAGTAGTCTCCTGGAGAAAGCTTAGGACTGAAAATGTTTGTCCAATCATCAAATTTGGATAGGATGTTTGACCTGCCTACCAACCTATCTATCCAGCTTAATGAGTTATCGGTGTGTCGCAAGAAAAAAAAAAAAACAATGGTATTTTCATAGGTTGTGTTATGTAAAGAATGTGGACCAATAACACTGATTTATTCAAAGTTACCATTTTAAAGTTCGTAAAACAATAAGGCTACATTATACTGTTGCATCATTCAAATAAATCTTGATAAGTATGTGAGATTACTTTTTTATATTAAAAAGTTTGAAGGAGCATCAGTTTGCAGTCATTTATTTGGGCATTAGTTTGTCCTCGTGTGCACTTCAATAAAAACCAAACTGAAGGTCTGGATTTTACTCTGATGGATCAGTATGGTTTTTTCAGACCGTAGTCAGTACTTTTGAAATACTTCATCACTTTATTACCATCCTATCAGTGGCTTCTCCTCAAAATGGCCACTCTCACAGTAATAACAGTATGGTGGAGCCACAGCTCCTCTCCGTTCTGCTGTTATTCCAAGTGTCTGTTTCTGACCACTGGATTGAACTGAATAATCATTAGTGGTTGGAAATTCCTACCGTGGCAAAGAGCAGCTGACTCAGAATCAACCGGCTCCAGGATGTTACATGTCCATTCCCACGCTGGGTGCTTTCCTGGAATTGCTATGGGTCAAATTGACCAAGTGTTGCTGACACACAGAGCAATAGATTGACTGCATAGCCAGACTTTCAGCATAACAAAATTAATTTAGCATTTTTAGACAGAAATATGTTCTGTATTCTGAACTCTGTAACACAGGAACCTGCCATTAAGATGCATTTTAGTAGATCAGATCACATCTACATGTTTTAACCATGTTCTTTTGTCCACTTTTACTTTCCTTATCTCTTTCAGGGGGAGGCCTATGAATGGGCATGTATGGACATTTTTCAGATTTTTCAATCTAATTTAACAAAACAAACTACCAATCTACATCGGAAGACAATGGAGAACAATATAGATGTCATACATTTACCTAATCAGCATTCACTTTATATGCTGGGTTTGATTTCTAGTCCCTTCAGTGCAAACAGACCAGTTCTAAAAAAAATGAATATATTTTTCCAATGCAAAAGCCCTTATGACAAACTTTGAGTCGAATAGTTTTTTTTTTATAACAATAAAAAACCTTAATGTACTGTATCTCTACCCAATAACCTACAGCGTTAATACAGACTAGTTGACTACAGTAGTCAACATTTGAAGTGGATCATCACCTTTCAAAGTTGCCCTAGTACTACCATTACAATGCATTATTGTCCTAGGACAATTCTGAAAAACATTTTTGATTCACTTTGAATGTTGACTACTGTATACTAGAAACTTGCTTTAAGTTTTTGAATTAAGTTGCATTAACGGAAATTTCCTAAGTTAAATATACAAAAATATGTAATAACAAATATGATAATACTAACAATATCCATATTTTCCTGAATTGTCAAATTGCATTGTTGAGAGAAATAAACACAAAAATTGCACTGGCGTCAGTCATATTTCATTATTTATTTCAGAAAAAGTGTAAAATACGCAACCAGTAGCCCTAAATTAACCAAACCGTTATAACATTACAAAAAGGGTTTGAATTTCCCTCACTCCCAAAAAAAACTTTACATTTAATAGAAAATGGAGTAAAAAAAGGAAAATTATTGAAGTATTCGCTATAAACATTAAAGTGAAACCGAAACTAGCAGCATGTGTGCAATTTGTTAAACTATTAATATTTACTATTCATATTTAATATTAGTTTATTTAGTTAATAGTGTAAATATTTAGTTAATATTATAACTATTAATATTTCATATTCTCAATATTTACAGCACCATTGCATATTTTATATGACGTTGAAGGTGTAATATTGAAGGAGATTTGAAATTTAATTAAAAAGAAATGACTTTGTCTAGTTTGCGCCGCTCCTGAGAAGCTCAATCTACTTTATACCAGTCGGGCCATGGGAGGTTGTTCCCGCTGGCAGATGCTCAGTAATGGGCACCGCGGCTGGCGTCTGGGCCTGCGCCAGCGAGTTCAGTGCTGCACACTGGGTGAAACAAAATGTCTACTGTTGATTGGCAGGTAGTGTCAGTCCAGATGGCAGCAGCTCCTGTGTGGTATTGTGCGAAAGACGTCGCCTGCTGCATCTCATTCAGGAGTTTGAGCCACCCGGTTACTTTCTGAAAGGCTCGCTAGGATGGGATGCCCAGGGAGGCTCGAACAGTGAGACAGGAGAGATTGTCTTCGGGAGGTTTGTGAGGAGGCTCGGGCCTCTGTTTAAGGGGTCCTTTAATAGAGCCCATATGCTTTGAGATGCTAAAGAGCCGACCAACCCCCTGTCTTCCTTAAACTTAGAGTCTTTTATGGATTTCTCCACTTCACTCAATTCCTTCCCCTTCCTGCGACTGATTTATGCATGTTCTCCAACACTCCACCTGCTCAGGTTTTAATTTGCCTTTCTTGTGTGTTCCTCTCATTCCCGGAGTTTTCATTTCTCTCTGTTTTTGTTTCAAACTCTGGCTCCCTCCCCCTCTCACTCCCTTACACCCCAGGAAGTGCACATGTAGGCCTCAAGTATCATGGCAACAGCCCCAAACAGAGCCAAAAGCCAGAAGCCTGCAACAGCAACAGGTTGGCAATGAAACTAGCAGGGCCAATAATGCTTGTTCTGGAGGCAGCATTTCCCTGCTGCTTTTAAGTCGATCCAGCGTTTCAACTAAGAAACATACAATTAATTGAGATGAGGAGATGAGCTACGGGGATTTACCGTGAAAAATTAGGAGCAGCAGTCATGTGGTCATTGGGAATCACTGGGAAATAGAGAATTGAAATGAAAAATTTATTCAATACCTGGAACTTTTTAGAATAGGTTTTCCATATATTTTTAACATTAATAAAAAATGCCTAAATTCCATATCATTCATTCATTCATTCATTCATTCATTCATTCATTCATTCTCCTTCAGTTTAGTCCCTTATTTATCACAATGAAAAGAACCGCCAATCATTCCAGCATATGTTTTACACAGCGGATGCCCTTCCAGCCACAACCCAGTACTGGTAAACACCCATAAACATTTTCGCATTCACACACACACTCATAACACTACTGGGAATTCAGTTAATCCAATTCACCTATACAGCATGTGTTTGGACTGTGGGGGGAACCGGAGCACCTGGAGGAAACCCACATGAACACGGGGAGAACATGCAAACTCTACACAGAAGCCCCAACCAGCGACCTTCTTGCTGTGAGGTGACAGTGTGCTAACCACTGAGCCACTGTGCCGCCAATTCCATATCAGCATTTTACAATTATTTCTCAATTATAAGGTGACAGAAAAGAGTATGCATGCAATTATATTAAGCAAGTATTAAACTTAATAGGAATAAACAAAATGTTCAAATAAATTAAAATAGAAAGCTGTTATTTAGAAAAAAAAAATTATAGGTTTTGGTTAAATACAATTAGCCTTGGTAAGCATAATAATTTATTATATTTTATCATACATAAAAAAAAATCCAAACTATAGAAAGGTAATATACAACTTAAAAATATATTTTTGTAGATTTGACTCACTTAGTACATTATTTAGTAATTTAATTATTATAATGTTGCCCATGTCTACAAATATCTATACTATATCCCAGTGTTGGGGAAAGTTACTTTAAAGTAATGCATTACAATATTGAGTTATTCCCCAAAAAAGTAACTAGTTGCGTTACTTAGTTACTTTTTATGGTAAGTAATGGGTTACGTTACTGTTAAGTTACTTTTCGAGCTATGCAATTAACAACACTGTATAACCTTCATTTACTTTAAAAAAATTACGTAAAAAAAATTTAAGTAGAATAATATTATCTTCAGAGAACTTCCTGACCCCAGAGCTATGCATGCCGTATATACAGATTAATGACAGTTTAAAGCAATGCGTTTGCTACTTTTGTACATTTTGTCTTATTAAAGTCACAGTCAATTCAGATAAAAAATCCTCTTTTCCTTTTCTTCCATGTGTTCAAAATAAATAGAATACTTCTATTGCAGAAATGTAAGGCTCTGCCATCTTCCTTTCTGCCTGTTCCTGCAATCTCTCATTGCGTGCGGGATTCAACGTGACTACGTACATTTTAATTCAACAATAAATTTTTTAAAAGCGAATTAGCTAAACTAACTTGCATTACATTACATTTTAAAAAGTAACTCAAATATTATTACTTAATTTTGAAAAGTAATGTGTTAATTTACTCATTATTTAGAAAAGTAATATTATTACGTAACTCGCGTTACTTGTAATTCGTTACCCCCAACACTGCTATATCCATATTGACCATGTGATCTCTGACTCCGGTATTATAAAGGCAGGTTAAGACATAAATAAACCATCACAGAGAAACTATGAGTTAAGTCATGAGATAAGAACACTCATCTTCCTTATCAATAAATCATGCACACACTCCCTGTGATCTCATTCTGCCTTGTTTTCCTGACTCAGACAATTTTACACACATAATTAATGACAACACACTCTGTGCTTTTGTTTGAGTGCCAGAAAGAATAATCCTCATTCTCACACAGCAAGAGTGTGAAAGTGTGATCAGTGACTCATTGTTGTCATTCAGAATGAAACTCCTGACTGAGATATGAAGGGATGAAAGGTATATTGCGTCCGTTTATGTCAGTCCGTCATCATTTTAACACACACTGAGGAGGATATTTGGGTCCATTGACTGCAATGACTCCCTCTCTTTTTGCTCCATTGGTTTTATCATTATTGCAAATGCGTCATTCATGACCAAATGCTGTTTCTCCAGATTTGAGCGCCAGGGGACTTTTTAGGCTGGCCAACAGTGAAGAGCGTAATTCAATTTATTAAGTCTTAAGCTGATTCTTTTGGGTGGGTCTTGCACATTAAGCTGATGAGGACAGTGAAGGATGCATGTCAAAAGCGACTAACACCTATATTTTTGAAAAGACATATGTTCTTCGATGAAGATTGGAACGTACATAGTTTTAGGTATGCAGAAACACCTGTACATAAGCCAATTAAATTTCCTTGTTGCATTTGTATCCTAACAGCTGAAAATAAATAAAAAGCTCATTGGGTTATGGATGCAAAAAATTTGGATGCATGCTTCATAAGATGCAAAGGCTCCTTTGACATGTTTTGAGTTTGCTATGATTTAGGACACACTAATCCTAATCCCAAAAACTGTATAGGATGGATAGCATGCAAATTGGGATTTTGCCTGCTGGTATGGAGTATTATTTCATACTAGATAGCTGCTAACATTGCAGTGTATATATATGTAAAATTTTGAACTACATGCAGGTTACAACACTGGGCATGTTTACACAACAATGATGTATTAAAAATGGATAAGTTTTCACCTAAAAAAAATTATTTTTCTGTACAAATGACAGCACAGTCAATAAGATTCATTCATGTGGATTTGCAAAATCGACTAAAGACAGTATTTCACAAAATCTTTTTTGTCATTTACATGAACAGATTCATTTTTTTATGTTTGTATTTTCAGGGACTCAAAATGAAGTTTTCATTTTTTAGCTGTAAACTGTCGCAAAATACCCAAACAGTGAGACATTTATTTTCATTTAAGGCAGTCAGATGATCAAAGAATAAACTGACTTTCCAAAGTTATTGTTCTGTAGTGAAAATGTGTGGGTATCACCAGAGTTCCCATGATATGCAGTTATCCCTATACTTGTTCCACGATATACACTATTTTTATGATTTTAAATATGTTGTGGTATACTGAGATATATTGCAATTTATTACCTTTTCCCAACTTCAAAATGCCAACATCTGTTTTAACTAAACAGAAAAATTACTCAATTTGTGTATCTCACCTTAATTGTATTGCTGCAATGCAAAATAGGATTGTCAAGCAGATAAACTGACCAACACTTTTATGAAAATCTGTCATAAATGTTGTGTGTACCTTTCCGTGCTGACATCATTTTATTTGATTAACTTTCTGCATGCTGAAGAAGACCTAGCTCACCAGAAAAAAGCTTAATCTAGTGGATTATACAGAAATAGATTTTATTATTCAACCAAATAGTATAATAAAATATTGGTGATATATCGATATGGGCCACGGTGTGTATCCAGGTGATGCTTCATCGTCTTTATCAATCTCTTTATCTCAAATAGAAAGTTGTATTATTATATTGTCCTTTAACATGGCTGAAACCTAACGCCATTTTGGCTTTTGGTAGTATATGTAAATTGCTCGTTTCCCTCATCCAAACAAAGACTCTTGTTAATTAAGCCTAATTAGTGCTACAATTACTCTCCATGGCACATATGAATTATTAACTAGCAAACGCACACCTTGTAATTGTAGCAACCTAATCAGAGTGGTTTTGTGTTTTTTAGAGTAGGTACTTCAGATCACTAACAGCGTGTTTACTTTTTTGCTGCAGTCATGTGATCATGATCTTTTTTCCATGTATTTGTGAATATAGCCATGAGGGTTTTCGTACTGTGTATGTTATCTGATGAGGGGACAATAACAGTGCAGCTGGTAGGAAGTGTCAGAGCGGAGCCGCAGGTTGTCGAGCGGCTGGTCAGAGATCTCTGGGGTGGTTCAGATGTATGACTGAAGCAGGACACTGATTCATATCTATAAATATCACTGATATACTTCTTACTTGTGTTTAAATAAAGGAGAAATGCAAGAAACCAAATGGAATAGATATGTACTGCTAGTTGATCAGTAAATAAGTAAACAGCCACAGCAAGTGTTCATATTTTTCTTAAAGCATTGTAAGAATTTCTTTAATATGCAGACAACGTATGAGAAACCAGAAATATGTTCTGCTGATTGAAGACAACAGTCTGTCAAACTACAGTACCTGCAGTTTCAAGCAAGGCAACTTACTTTACCTGGCAGAGACACTGTGTGAAAGTTTCCAAGTTTAGAGGCAGCATTATGTAACAAATGCTGTAGATAAGCTGTAATGAAACCAGGATGTTCCTTTAAGGAACGAAAATGAGCAACTCGAAGGAGAGTAGGAAGGGAACAGTATGATTAAAAGAAACTAAAGGATAGAGTGACTAATGAGAAAAACTAGAAGGTCATCGGGGCACAGAGGTCCTTGAAGAATGTAAATAAACAGCTGACCACTTCAGTCCTCAGATGCTCCATTGGAGGCTTCATAATCGGTAAACACAGTATCATAAGTTTCACTGATCACTTTATCTTTCTGACTTGAGCATGCTGAGACTATTCGGCTTCCTATTTAGAGCACAAGGAGCCATTCCTGTGGATTAATTGTCCGCTTTCCATGGGCTGTATTTACCCAAGCATGTACTTTTGTCCTCTCTATTTTTGGGAAGCACAAACAGTGTTAATGAGGATGTGTGGTTGCATTTGCAACAGTCAGATGAGGCAGTGGATGAGGTCAGCATTTCCTTTGTGCTGCCTCCACTTCTCTCTAGTTTCCTGTGTTTCTGTGACTGTGAGGGTTGTGTAACACTGTTTATTAGACTTTGTCTTGGGTATCTTGAAAACAAAATTGACATCTGCATGACCTTAAAATCACAAGTTAACATATTATCATCATTAGTGTGTAATCATAGGCGTAATCCTGGGGGGTAGGGTGTGGTGGGAGGTGGTAGTGGTTTTTCTGTGTATAAATTTCCTTGCAAGTACAATTTTAGTGTGCAACACAGTGTCCTAACAACACACACCATGACAAGATTCTAGCGACAAGCAATTTGTCTGTCTGTATTCGACACATGACAGAAACATTTAAATACCAGAAATTCAAAAGCGAAGAATAGTGCACTGCACTCCTAATACAATGGTACGTTTTAAAACATAATTTATACTTATTAAACCTCTTTAACATTATTAGGTTGTTATCGCAGAATAAAGCCAGACAGGCTTCTCTGCAGCCCAACGTGTAGCAGAGGACTGTTGTATAAGACTGAAGGGATTTATTCTGCAAAAACAACCGTCCCGCATGCACTTTATCCTGCTTATTAGTAAAAATTATTAATTAGTTTATTCATTCTTAAATTAAACATGGAGCTGACAAAATCAGCTGAGTGAAGTTGATGAAGCATAGAAGAAACAGTACATTACTTGGTCACAAGATGCCGGCAAACAGTCAAAAACACAAAGCTGACAGAAACAAAACTATTTCAATAAATCATACTATCCTATGTATTATCCATTCACAAGACAGCACCAAACAGTCAAAAACAGATGTGACAGACAAGCAGATACATATGAATGTTGATGCAAGTATATGGATGTGAACGCATTCGTTGACAGTTATGTTGTTTAGAAGTTCCCAGATGAGCCTGCATTATTAGCTGTTGTTGTTTGAGAAGAACTTGGAATGACGCGACTGACCAATTAGAAAAGAGTATCCCATACAGCCGTGTAGTAACACTGAATGAAGTAGATAATCAGCACCTGAGGTGATTGTTGAGACCCGTCATTCATCAAACTTCAGATTTTCTCATGGAGGACTTAGTTTGATGTACAACTGAATAAACAAACACGTTAGTGTAAGAGGATTACAAGCGAGCAGGAAGGCAACCAATGAAAAGTATGAGAAGAGCTATGATTTCAGTCATCAGTGTGTTAGAAAGTAGTATGTGTGAACAATGTTTTGTGCACTTTCTCACACCATAACAATCATGTGCGGGTTAGTCGTGGTCTGGTGGTTAGAGAGTTGGACTTGTAAGCAGAAGGTTGTGGGTTTGAATCTCAGTGCCAGCAGACAATGACTAAAGTGTCCTTGAGCAAGACACCTTACCCCCGTTTGCTCTGCAGTGATAATTGGCCTCTGCATAATACTTGTAAGTCGCTTTGGATAAAAGCGTCAGCCAAATGACTAAATGTAAATGTAAAATGTGCCTGGACAATTCAAACATAGATGTTTTCACTACAAAAGCAATCAGATATTATGTGTTTTCTTCTGCCTCTGGAAATTGTCAGTTTAAAATGTTTAAACCCTACACACTTGAATTTAGCATCACCCAAAAAAGCACATCTGAATGGCAGGAGCAAATGGGTTTAAAACACCCTGTAAGCAGTAGACCAGTCACAATAAACTGAAGCATCTGTCTAACTTTAAAATTAGTTGATTCGTTTGAAGCCTCCTAATGAAGTTAGGAGGAAATGATAATGAGTTATGCACAGTTGGAGGACAAAGCCTGACGTTAACAGAACAAAGACTTTGGTGTTGGATGCCACAATGTCAACATCTCCATGGAAAGAGACTTTGATCTTCACACACATCAAATATCCTGCCCCTGCAACTACACTTGAATCAAACAGTGACCAAATGTGATTAAAGGTTTAGGGATTTCTGCCCGGAGATTTGGAGCTCTGCTGGGTTCCAGGCTCAATGCTGGCATTCCATCCTATTCTGCTCCAGAAGCTCCGTGATTCCCAGAGGATTCACACTTCAGCACTAATCCTTTCCGGTGCAGCGGCACTATTAAGACTTATCATAACGAGATTTCAGCCACCAGCCACCTCACTGTGGAATTTGATTAGAAACACCTGCAGCAGAGAGATGCACTATCCTCTCACTGTCGAGACAGACGAGATCAAAGACTGAGCAAGAGTGAGAGAGACCGTGTTAGTTAACCATTATTTAGTGCAGGACAGTAAAGCATGACACATGTTAAATATGTAATGCAGGGACCTGGGAGTGCAAAATGGCTGAAGGTTTACAAATAATGCGTGAAAGAGTGCAAAAATATGTAATTAACATGGTAAGTGACCCTGGAGCACAAAAATTGTCTTACATTTCACTGGTATATTTGTAGAAATAACCAACAATTGTATCAAAATTATCGATATTCTTTTAACCAAAAATCATTACGATATAAAGTAAGGATCATGTTCCATGAAGATATTTTGTAAAAACCTACTTCATAAGAACCATCAATGCCAATAAAGAACTTTTGAGACTGAAGAGAGAGTTTAAGGCAAGAGACACATCAATAATCTGGGGACCATCTCATCATATTATCACAAACTTTGAGTGAATGTCCAGGATTATGTTTGTTTTAGTTTGTATGATGTGCAGCATTTTCTGGGGTCCTATAAATGGTTTGGAGACCATGCAGCTCATTTTAGGGCAACTTTAGGGTAACATTTGGAATCTGGTTGGGAATGGTGCAGGTTGGCTTTAACAAAGGGTAAGCACTGGCTTTTAGGAAGGGGTGGAATTAGTTGAAGCAAGTTCAAAATGAGTGAAGTGATCCATGATGATTTCAGCATTATATGACCTCGTCTTTTTCTGATCTTGGACACGCTCTGAGATTCTCAAGACTCTGATTGGGATTTTCCCCTCGCATGTTACAAAGCTTTTATGTGTGTGTGAACAACTAAAATAATTTAACGTTTTCAATTGTCGTAAAGCTCTGTCACTTTTGAAGGAGTCTTCGGTGCACACGTAACTAATGAATAAACAATCCCACAGTCTCACAGAGAGAGTGAGACTATCAACATAAATGACTTTTACAAAACATACCTAACTTATGGAAATCATAACAAGCCCCCTTACTGATTTAGTCTTAGATAATCACTATAGTCACATATATTTTTATGGGCTTTCTTTTCACCTAGCAATGATATTAATTTAAACTAAATCTGAATGCTAACTTTACCATGCGTTGACTCTATGGACTTGTTGCGTGCTTTCAGTTTGATGTTGAAGAATTAAACTCATACTGTTGTGGTGCGTTGCATAAGTTCAATATGCAAACTGTATGGAGTTCACTTTGTTTTAGTTTGAAATGATGCTTCGGTCTGAATTTTCTCTTCAGCTCTGTGTCATTCTGTATCGTCTGTTTACTTCACTTGTCCAGAGTTTTGCAGTGTTTGCATCACTAATAATGGTCCATGGATAAACAGTGCTCTGTATGTAGTTTAGTTAAATGGACTAAGCAAAGCCTTGATTTTTTTGTATCCAAGACACTTGAATTACTCACGGAATCATTTCAGCTCAGTGGATGTCAATAAGTAACCGAGCCTGAACTGTACACACACACACACACACACACACACACTTCATGATGCTCCTTGTCCAGTATAAACCTTTTTGAAAGTTTTGTAAGATATTTGCATTAAGGACTAATTGTTTGAGTCTCAGTGCAGTAAGAGTGCTGTATTGGCTGCTGGAGCTTACTTTATAAGAAGCGCTGATGTAGAAATACCTGACAGTCACGTTAGTGGAACCATGTGGGTGAGCACTCAAAGAAAGACGCCCTGGAAACTGTTACTCTCAGCGAGTCACGCTATCCCTCTTTCTCCTCTCTCTCAAACTTTCTGTTTAATCTCATTCACTGCACTGTTTTGTCCAAGTATTTTCTTTCTATTAATAATTAATATTCTCCTCCTCAGCTGTGACAGACAATTTGCTATTGCCATGTCAGTATGCACCTGAATTTATTTAAAAGATACATGGATGAATCTACCATCCAAACCTCTACAGGTGTCTATGCTCTAGAGCAGGGGTTACCAGACACCGTCCTGGAGGGCCGGTGTCCTGCAGAGTTTAGCTCCAACCCCAATTAGACACACCTGAAATAGCTAATTAAGCACTGTAACCGAAACCGCTCTTATACCCTCATTCACTATTCCCTACATCAGTCCACTAATATAGTCCACTTGAAGGAGTGAATTAAAATAATGGAGGGACTTTGAGCACTAATGTTTGCACCGCAAGGAATGCCTTTTTTGTGTAATGCTGGTTGATAAATCCCTCAGGCAGGTTAGATTTTAAACTTCTCGGTCAGACCCTGTGATATTTATTTAACACTTAGCGAGCTGTGTGTTAGTAATGAAACAAAGTATGTTGATGTCTGTCATGTATACTAATGTTACTTTAATTAAATAATATTTTATTTTGAAACATTCACAGATAAGATTCCACTATATGGCCAATGGCCACTATATGGCCATTTCAGATGCTGAAATTAATTCTGCAAACTCTTACAGTGCATTTTGGTTATTTTCTATCTGTTGAGTGTGCATGGGTTGTTTATTCGTTATTGGAGTGCATTGTGAGATTGATTGAGTTCACTTCAGAATGTCCACTATGGTTGCAGACACCACTAGAAATGGCAGCTCCCTCTGGGAAATTTCAGATACAGCCAAGCTCTTTCTAGAGACTTCCTGGCAGGTGTGTTGAAGCAAGTTGGAGCTAAACTCTGTAGGACATCGGCCCTCCAGGACCAAATTTGGGCATTCTTGCTCTAGATCCAGAATTTTTGCTGAGGATAATTCATGGGTCCATGGTGATTAAACATAAAATAAAGTTTTGTAGCACTACCTGTTTCACTTCTTCCATTTATTAATTGCTTTTTCTTGTATTATTCTTATTAATAAACCACTTTGGATAACACATTTTGTGTCAAATTCAGACAGATTTGGCTTTGGCTACTGACCTAATGCTTAAACATTAAGACATTCATATAAACATCTGAAACTGTATATTTGACTTGAATGCAAATGGCTGTTGTTCTCTGTATTGTTTTCCTTTGTAGCCTTTCTCTTTACCATACATCAGTGGAAAAGTGGTTCAAATGGACTAAGGAGATTAAGGTTTAAATGGGATTGTGTCTTTTTCATCTAGTTGTGATCTACCAAAACACATCTTAATACCAGATCCTAAGTTTATTGGTTCAGCGGTGTAAGTGCTTGCAAAAGAGGCATGTGCTCACAGCTTCTTTAAAGTTGTGACTGTCTTATCAGATTGGGTGGGGGATGGCAGGTTATTCCACCAGAGACGAGCAGATTTTGGAGAGTGACACTGTGCCTCATCGTGAAGATGGGACAAGGCAATGACTGCTATGGATTGGATTGAAAGCATGTATTTGTAGGAATGAACTGAGATGGGGAAGTGCTTTTCCTGTAGCTAAAATGTGGAAAGTTATAATATTTTGTCTTAAATGCAAACTTTTAATATGAGGATGATGATTCAAGATCATAAGACCATCAGGTATTCACTGATGCAGCTTTACCCCACAAACGAAAACAGGCCACTGCAGAATCACAATGCGATAGATGGTGCGGGAAGGCTGGGACAACAGAAATGCTATCCTCCCATGTCAAAGTATGCTACTTTGACTTCATCAGAATTCAAACCTCAGCTAAAATGGCATGTGGGGGGCGGCATGTGGATGAGTGAACAGAACAGGAATGTCCTATGAGAAGTTTGAGTCAGACTGGTCTTCTTCTTACTGGATTGTCCCTGTGGCAAAGAGGTCATTGAGATGCCAATGCAGACAGGACGGTCTGATCTCTCATGGCAACTCGGACTGTTTCTCCTGCATGTGGCTCTTTGAAGTGCATTGGGAGTGTTTTTTGAAGTGCACTGAGGGTGTGTGTAATTGATTGGACTGGCAGGCTCTTTGCAGATTATTCCACATGACGAGACTGCTCTTAGCACACAACAGCAGACTAAATATATACCCTTCAATGCCCATCTGTGAATTAAACTCTAATACACAGATTCACAGATATGCAACTTGCTGCTAATGCTTGCGTGTCCTTTTTATTGGACCTTTCATTTCATGGTGTGGCCTTTAAAGTTAGAGTATGTAATAATAGAATAATAATCATGAAATGCATCTTCGGTTTCTCCAGAAATGGTATTATGTGCTCATTTATAACTCCATAAAATACCCCTAGAATCAAAAGGTACTTATTGACCATATTTGGAACGATCGTGAATATTCATGAGCTCAGCTCTGATGCAGCTCTCAGTGATCTCACTCTCTCCCATACGTACACAAACACGAACACACAACAGGAGTGAGTGAACTATCTAATATAAACCACCAGACAGAGTAACCTGTGTTGCTACCGAGTTGTGAACGATGTGTATTGTGTTACTTTTTTGAAGCTATAGACCATTTCAATGTGGTCATGTCATTGGCCCATGAACATTTCCTGCTTGTTATCAAACTATTTCATAACTGTAACAAGATGCAATTCAATCATAAATTAATGTTAAAACAGCAATCATAACATTATTTATCAATATGTGGCTCTTTTTGGATTCTTGGAAGCTATAGAAATTACAAATGTATAACAGGAAATAAGTTGGGACCATTGTTTTTTTTTTTTACATCCCTCAAAATTGTCTATAATGTAAAGCCAGGAATTAATATTCACCTCAGCTTAAACATATGACGTTTAATAAATTGTTGCTATTCTATCACTTCAGAAAAATTGCAGTAAGAGCTGGTGGATAAGACAAGATGCTTAAATGTGCAATAATAAAATGAACAAAAGGAACAATTAAACATACCTTATGCATCTTTGGGGTGGGGTTGAATAAATGTGTTAACCATAGACTTAAAGTATAATCATTTTGCATTCTGCAGAGCTGAAGTTGTTGCTTAGTAACATGGAAAACAAACTGCGGCTGGCTTGGCTTTGCTGCGTCTCGCGTTTTCAAGATAAGAGTCCTAAATACATAGTAAATTTAATACAAACTTTAATACACTTAAAAATAAAGGAGGAGATTATGATTGTGGTATTCTCAAAATGCAGCCTGTGGTGTGCAGATTAATGATCCTGTGTGCAACATATCAGTCTGTGTTTTGGATGGTGATCTCCTGATGACGCGGCTGCTCATCAGGTCCCAATGACGTAGAACATGACAAAAAGTAGCTGCATACAAATCTGGAGTGCATAGCCCATAAGTCACGCAACTGTATTGTCTGTATTGTGTTCTGATTGGCCTGTTATCCACTGGGGTTTTACACATGTAATTTACATCAGAACGTGGAAGAAAATGTGTCTGAAGCTCACGGTATGGCTATTTCCACATTATTCAAGTATGACTAGGTGTATACCCAGATTTTCTTTAAAGAGCACCTTTAATAACAATGACCTCATTCTGTGGCAACATTAGAGTATGGTCTAACCCAATGTAAGTGTACGTTGATCAGCTGATCGCATTCCATGTGTAACACTGGCCCCTCCGAGTTTTAAAAAGACATGTAAACAGTTTATGCACACTTGCTCAACAGTATGCCCTCAATCCTGTAGTTGCTGACATTGTAGAATGCCACACAAAACAAAATGTTTTCTTCGACCATCTTGTCACTTCAGAGATTTTTAAAGCAGTGCAAAATAACAAAGAAAATTACATTAGATGAAAAGATAATTCTCGGTGGCTAGTTCCTAGAACTGAGTTCTGTAACTACCTGTTGAGAAAGCCCATCGAGATACGAAGGCGTATCTTTTGAAAAACAAACTGTGGCAGTACTCTGAGTACAGTAAGAAATTTGAGCTGTGACCTCAACATTCTCATGCGTTTAAAAATTATGAAGCTGGTGTAATTATATGACCAATAAAATAATCTATTTTACAGGTTAAATGACATGCAGACCATTTACAAAATCTTTATTCCTTGTCCACTGTTTTTCTTTCTCCAGAGTGTGTGTCCTGGGACCGTGTTCACCATGGCTCTAGTTCAGGCACTGCCTGTACCCACTGATCACCCAAAGGCCAGTGCTGACATCCAGCAGTGCTGCTCAGTGTCTCACTCCCCCACTGTTGATGCCACAGGCACCATGGGTTCTGTCAGCAGCCTCATCTCTGGACGTACCTACCAGGAGCGCCACTGTCGAGCCGCCAGTGACTTTGGTGCCAGGTATCGCAAACCCACACCAGCTACAAGTTGTTTTCGACAACAAGAGGGCACGCTGCGCAGCTCCAGCTCACAGGAGCAGCTTTTGACCAGTCAGCCTCCTCTACCCGCTAAGAACAAGTCTTCTGCCCTCATCTCGGCTGGCAATGGCAACTATGGCTATTTGAGTGACGAGCCAGTTGGTGATTGGAATGATAATCACGTGAGCACACGCAGCCCATCCAGTGATACCGAAGAGCCTCCTGATAACAGAGGCATGAATGGTAACATCGGTGGCCCTCCGCCCAAACTCGTCCCAGTGTCAGGCAAACTGGAAAAGGTAAGTCTTGACGTTTATAGATTAACATTTGAAAAAAATATATATAATGAATTGTAAATTAGTGACATTTTTTATTTAGACATTTACATTTAGATATAATGTGAACCAAAATGCAATTACCAAGAACACAATCGGGCAGGGTTTGTTACAAGGACCTGGCCTCCCCGATTATACAATATTTTCTCATATGACAAAATCACTTACTACTGCTTATCTAGATGTTCTTATGTATTAAGCTCTCTTTTAATGACACATGAAAGATACTATGACATGACCATTTCCCTTTAAAAAAATGAACATATGCACTGTAAAATTATTTCAAGAAATACACTTGATTTCTTAATTGGGTACCATGTAGATATTTTTCAAAAGTGCATTACTCTAAAAACAATTTTAGTAAATGTAACAGTTTTTGAACACAGGACATTTCTTAAAGCATCTTGAATAAAATGTGACCCACTGTTTCATTGTTGAGGTATCATTCATTTGTTTTAGCATAAAGAATGGTGCATTTTGTGATGCTCATTACACACATCTATTTGGCTATTCATTTCTAATAAAGAAGGAGAGCCTTTAATCACTGCAATACATCAATATGCCATCACTCACTGTACACATTTAATCAATGATACCTCATTACACTTACAACACTAATAGATGGTGTTCTTGGAGGTTTTATGCCTTCAATATTGTTTATATATACATGTGAAATAACTTTTGAAAAGGAAGCCTTGCCATTATTTGTTTTCTATATTTTTGATCAAAAAGTTAGCAATTTTGTAGGAAAATTGTGGTATTAGATAGAGCTAAGATTAACCATTTACTTTTGATGACAGAGTATGGAGAAAATACTGATCCGGCCCACTGCCTTTAAGCCTGTTATACCGAAGAATCGCAACTCTGTGCAGTACCTGTCTCCAAGATCAGGGGGCAGTCTGTCTGAAAGCCAGGGCAGTCTCAACCTCTTGCTTCCTGGCACTGGAGCAGTATTGGGCTGTCAGGAGAAGCGCAACTCATACAGTGGGGGGCGCAACGCACGGAGTAGCCAGTCCTGCACTATGTCAGACTCAGGACGTAACTCCCTCTCCAGCCTACCAACCTACAGCAGCACAGGGTACAGCCTGACACAGAGTGAGGTACCTAACGGGCACATGGAAACTACACGCTCTGGCGTTGGCCACGGACACTCTAACTCTGACAGCGGGCGATCATCATCCAGTAAGAGTACAGGGTCTTTAAGTGGCCGTGGCCAGCCCCTCTCAGACAGCGGTTCATGCGGCCGCTCCCCTGCTCCAGGAGAAGGATATGAAGGTGTCATTCGAGAACTTGAGGAGAAGCTGAGGGAAAGAGACTTGGAGCTGCAGCAACTCAGGGACAACCTGGATGAGAATGAGGCAGCCATATGTCAGGTAATGATCCCAGATTTTTACCAGTTATTAGTACAGTTTGACAGGAAATTATCATATACAAATGAATTCTATACAACACAAATCATCTGTATTCTCAATGCAGGTGTATGAGGAGAAACAGAAGCGCTGCGAGCAAGAGATGGAGGATCTTCGGCAGAGCTGTGCATCCAAAATGAAGCAGGTGCAGCTGAAGGCACAACGTGCTCAGCAGGTTCTACAGTTGCAGGTGTTTCAATTGCAACAGGAGAAAAAGAAATTACAGGAGGACTTCTCCCAACTGCTGCAGGAAAGGGAGGCATTGGAAAAAAGATGTGCCTCCTTTGAGAGGGAACAGACTCAACTTGGCCCTCGTCTAGAGGAGACAAAGTGGGAGGTGAGACCTTTTTGCTTTGTGGACATATAAAAGACTATTACATTCAGCTGATTTTAAAATGAATGTTTTTGTGTTGTAGGTGTGTCAGAAGTCAGGGGAGATCTCTTTGTTGAAACAGCAGCTGAAGGATTTGCAGGCAGATCTTGGCCAGAAGGCCAGTGAAATTGTTGCTTTGAAGGCCCAGTTGAGAGAGGCTCGTTCTGAGCTTCAGGCTAGCCAGGCTCGCTCTCAGGAAGCCCACGCCACAGCTCGCACACGCACACTTGAACTGGAGGTTTGCGAAAATGAGTTGCAACGCCGTAAAAGTGAAGCAGAGCTCCTGCGGGAGAAGGTGGGCCGTTTGGAGGAAGAGTCCCTCCGTCTTAAAGAAACTATGGCAGCGCCCACACCCCATGCTCTTCCTTCTAAGGGCCAATGCATGAGCTTGCCCCTCCCCCAAAGCCGTGGGGGGATTGTTCATGGGATAAGCCCTGCTTTCCGGGATAATAGCAGTGAAGAGCAACTTCTTGCATATGAGAGCGATGAAGCAAAGGCACAGCGCCAGAGTGTGGCCGTGCTTCATGGTCTCCGTCAGCAGGTGGACCGCCTCCGGGCGGAGCTGATGTATGAGAGGAGGCGGAGCGAAGACCAACTTGAGGGCTTTGAGGAGGAACGCAGGGTGTGGCAGGAAGAAAAAGACAAGGTGATTCGTTACCAGAAGCAGCTGCAGCAGAACTACATCCAGATGTACCGCAGAAACCGTGACCTTGAGCGTGTGATGAGGGAACTTAGTCTGGAGCTTGAAAACAGGGACATGGAGGAGTTTGACATGCGTAGCAATGAGATCCATTTTGAAGAGATAACTGCCACTGAAATCTAACCCACATCTCCACTGTGCTTTTTAGAAGCACCAGTCTTCTTCACTGCAGTGTCATTTGGCATGCTTCTTATACTATTTCAAAAAGACTTATGTTCAAGGCGTTATTATTGTCATGTCAGCAGAGGCCAATAAAACAGGGAATGTTTGTATTTAGACATCTTTATGATCACTTCCTGCCTCAGAAACCTGTGAGGGACCTTTGATGAATGTACAATTACTGTGTCCTGCAGTTAATTGGTGCCACTGGCGAAGGGAAGGATGAACTCAAAGACGGTGCTTTGTTCCTAGTACCACTAGGGCTGTTAATTAGCTCAATTAATTCTTTTTTTTAAAAGTCACATTTAAATCACCCCTTGACCAACACAGAATTGATATAATAGGCAATTTTCTCAAAGGAAATTCACAAAAGATACGTTGTAACATTCAAATGCAACCATGCAGTGTGGAGCACAATGCAGGGCCATCAGTATGCTTTTTGTGTTTCAGATTTTAATGATTTTGAACTACGAGAAGTTGAAACAAACAGCAAGATGTGACAGAGCAAGCCAAATATGTTTGTAACATTGCATGCTAGAATGCATCTTTTGTGAACTACCTGGAACTGCTTGTCAAGCCTAACTGCTAAAGTAAATTGGGTACTTTGGGCTGCAGACAAAGAAAGGCTTATCTTCAATTATGTAGAACTAACAAGACAACATATAATACTTTTAAGAATGTCTATTCAATACTGCAACAATAATTTAACATCTCGTTTCTAATTAAAATTGATTGGCAGCCTTATAACAATCTTCTCGTTAGCTGAACTGAATATCTTTGCACAGAAAAATACAATCACTATAACTCTTTTTCCACCAAGGCAGTCCCAGTGCTGGTTTGGAGCCATAGCCTAGTTCCAAAACAGTTCTTTATCTTTTGCCACCCAAATCACCAGCTCTGAACCAAAAAAATTGCTCTTAAGTAGCACCAAAATTTTGTTGGGCTAGATGAAACAACCACTTGCAAACCACAAACTTTTATTGTGCTCCATATTTGAAATAGTAGTATAATACTGAACACATCGCATCTATGTCTGTATATTCAAATTGTGTGCAAACAAGATTTTTTTCCCTTGTATTCTCAATCTTTACAAATTACGGCACACTGCATGAACATGTTATTATCACTTGTAATCTCCATCTATACAATCTATGGTGCACTGTATCAATTGGTTGGATTTACCGTGTTTGGATGCTGATATAGGTTTGCAAAGTTATTAGCATTAATAGCAACTCATCATATGTGCCATATCTGGTGCTTCTGCTGGTCTAGTAACATTAGACCTGGCTCTAGGCAGTGGAAAAGCAAATCAGTTCTTAAAAGTTTTACCAGCTCCGAACCAACAATAGCACTGACTCTAAACTAGCGCCTGGTTTGTGGTGGTGGAAAATGGATATAGGAGGCTTAAAAACTGATGGAAAGAATTACAGCACGTAGGCTAAAGGTTTCATTGAGTTTCTCATACCTTGCAATGAGCACACTACTCACCTCGTCCAATGAACCAGCATTAACACTGATAGGAAGAATTTTTATGTGCTTGTGAGCATCTGCTATAAGGTCACTAAAACTGCAGGTTTGTTGCATTCATTTGTGCTGTTGTAGCTGTGCTGGTGTTGAGTCTTCAGTAACATTGTTTCATTTCTTCTCAGCCATTTACGGCACTATGCAGCAAAAACTGTTTCCTCTCATCTCACAGCCCTGCTGCTTTATACTACATTTGATACTAATCATTGATGTAGAAGTGTTATTTTTTTAATTAGATGATATATGAGCAGATATAGCTAGCAAATATAGAGGCAAATATATATTTTTTTCTTTTCTTTTTGAGTATTGCCATGCACACTGTACAGAGGGAACAGCATGTGTGCATGACACCGTAGCATTTCTGTGGCCAGACAGTCTGGCTTTGAGTTGTCACACAAGTCAATTGGTTGGATTTTCCAACCAATTCTGCTCAGTAAATGACATAGTTGATGAATGCATAGATATTATACCACATTAGATTTGCATACAATCTGAGAATTACTAATCAAACCTTTGTGGTCACTTTGTTAAAGGGATATATACACTATATAAACTATGTTTTTACAAGAACAGATTCTTTAAAGCAAAAAAAATAAATAATGAAGATATCAATATATGATGTATATTTTTTATATGTAGCACCTCAAGTTATTTTGTGGTAACACAAGTAAGTTGGTGGGTTTAACAAATATCAAATGCATATTTCCCACACTTTTGTCCAGAGAGATCATTTGTCATCAGCACTTCATAAGGAGATCTGACAGTATTTCATACAGTAGCTGGCATTTTCATATTGTCATGGAGTGTTCTTTGTTAGCAATATACAGCATTATTACATAAGGAGTTTGAGTGTGTTGTAGAAAAGAGGCAAAACCACTTTTAGGCCCCGTTTCCACCTGGTTTATGCATTTTCACAAGTAGCCAAAGAACACGCATCCCATTCACATCTGGTGTTTTAAAGCTGCAAAACTATGCTGAAGACTGTAAGTTTGTTACTTTGTAAGTTTTTTTTTTTTTTTCAACTTTAAAGCAAACTTGATATCAGACAGCAATTTTAAACCCTGTCTGGCATCATGCTTAAACAATGTCCTCTAATGTTTAAGAATTAGGTCAGAATGCAGAGAGTAGGTGGTCCTTTTATGGTTGCTTAAACACATTCAACCAAATGAGTGCTTACACTAGGTAATCTGATTGAATGCGTTTGACAGCCTTTGGAAAAGCCGAAAATGGACGAGCTCAAAACACTTCAGTCCCTATTTACACTTGCATTTATCATCGTCAGCTTGTAATCAGATCAGCAGAAATGCATGTTAATACCAGGTGTAAACAGGGCTTTGTAATCAGGGAAGACCAAATCTAAAAATAAAACATGAGGAACTTCAAAAGTAGCTGTTTCAGCCAAAGACAATCTGTTATGCATTTTTCAGATTCTCTTTACCAGCCCATAGTCAATACATGTCCACATTCTTTACTCAGAGCTTCCTTTAATATAAAGCAATACAATATATAATACTACAGTAAAACAAGCACTGTTTATGTAATAATTTTGTATTCTTTTCATTCAAATGCCAAATGATTGATTTCAGTACTTGTCAGAATGGCTCACTGTGATTGATCGTGTATTGATTTTGGTCATTTCTTACCACCTGAGCAACTGGCTCATCAGATTTGTTTTTCTCATCCTGCTCTGATTATCATCCCTTTCTTTGTCAGAATCATCTCTGTAGCACAGATATGTTATGAGTGTACTAAAAGAGCTCGCTTACCCCTGGACAATGTCCTGAGCATCCCTCCTTGTCATGTCAATCATAGCCCTGATGGAAACACACATGTAAATATTCATCATATTGTAATATTATTGACATATTCGAAATATTTGTTTTTACACATAAAAAATATCTATTTTGAAGGTGTAACCACTGTGAATAGACCAAAGCAAATTAAATTTTAATCTCTTTGCCCTCATGTATGTGCTTGTGTACGTTTCCTTTGTCAGTCTGTAGTGTTTGTAGTCATGTTTGTATATTTTTTTCTGTTGTATATTTCTTGTAAAAATGTGTTTTTAATTAAAGTCACTTCATGCTAAGCCTGATGGGGGTTTTTTTATGTTTCAAGTCAACAATTTTACAATAAGAAAGAACATTTCAGAAAGAGGGCTTTCTTTAAACTGATTATATTGACATCTTGATTTGAAGGGGACCTATTATGCCCCTTTTTAGAAGATGTAAAATAAGTCTCTGATGTCCCTAGAGTGTGTATGTGGTTTCAGCACAAAGTACCCCTCAAAAAAAAAATTTATAACACATTGAAACTGCCCTTTTTAGTCTGCCTCTTAGTCGCTGATGTTATTTTTTAAGGGGATGGCTGCTTGTCTATGGTAACCAAAAAAAGGTAAAGAGGCAGAGCTGCTATTTATGAAATCCAGGCATAACACTCTATGACAACGTTTCAGATGACTGTTCTATAGCCTACAGCTAATCAATCTGTCAGATTGCATTCAAGTTCTAAAGAAAATTTTAATGATAAATAAAACAAATACATTTATAGATAAAAGAATTTCACTCACCTGGGAAATGGAGGCCACTTGAACAGTTTGTGAGCACAATTAAGGCAATTGACTGTATAAAGCCACATAAAACAAAACAAAAATAGGATGTATATGCATGGCTAATCAGCCGGAATCAGCTAAGGTGATGTGTTGGCGACCAGCGAGACCTAGCTGTCGCTCAAGTCGTTTTTTGTACCAGGCTGTAAACACCTTTTTTTTTGCTGTAAAGTTGGTCATTTTAACATTGAGGTCAACAGAAATGTGCTCTATTATGGAGCCAGGCCTAGCGGAATTTCAGTTTCAGTTACTTCCGTATTAGCTTCACGAGGGAGAGTGGGAAGTTGCCGCTTGGTTTACACCCCATTTATAAAATAGGTTTTTGCATAACAGTTCCCTATTAATGCTATTATGAATCTAGAAATGTAAACATTAATCTGTGCACACTGGAGAGCAAGTTAACGGTGTCTGTGCATCTGCAACCATAGTTTTACACATCAGCTTGATTCTGCTACACCAGTGGTCAGCAACTCGTGGCTCTGGAGCCGCATGAGGCCCTTTAGCTCCTCTGCTGTGGCTCCTTGCAGCCTAGATGAAATGACATGTAATGTTTCAAAGGGAATAACCCTTATCTTGGCATTCAATGTAACGTGACTGAAAGAAAGCTTAAATATTGTTAAAACCATAGCATAGCGTTAATATTGACGGCGACATTAAGATTGTAATTATTATGCTAATATTAACGAGTTATCACTGCATTATAATTCCAAATTGAAATTAACATTGCTTCATTTTATCTGCACCCTGATGAACACCCAAACGTCTTCAGCACTGATAAAATTATCTGGACATCAATACAAAAGTTTTGCTGCATATGAAGAATAAAAAAATAAAATAACATTCATTCATTTTCTTTTCAGCTTAGTCCCTTTATTAATCTGGGGTCGCCACAGCGAAATGAACCGCCAACTTATCCAGCATATGTTTTACACAGCGGATGCCCTTCCAGCTGCAACCCATCACTGGGAAACACCCATACACTCCCATTCACACACATACACACTACGGACAATTTAGCCTACCCAATTCACCTATAGCGCATGTCTTTGGACTTGTGGGGGAAACCGGAGCACCCGGAGGAAACCCATGCGAACACCGGGAGAACATGCAAACTCCACACAGAAATGTCAACTGACCCAGCCGAGGCTCGAACCAGCGACCTTCTTGCTGTGAGGCGACAGCGCTACCCACTGTGCCACCGCGCCGCCCTATAAAATAACATTGTTACAAAATACATTATATATAATAATATCATAAACTAGCAGTAATTTACTAAATTGGTCTGTAATTAAAAGCTTTGCAATAGCAGTCAAATGGTGTACCCCAGGTTTCAAGCAGCTCCTTTGCTCCTGAGGTCATTTATCAGTAGGCCGTGTGCACAAATTCGGGCACTGGTAAGGGCAGCGATGAGCTTGGTTCACTATGTATGAATACTTTATGTACTGAGACTTATTTCCTTTGAGTTCTTATTTTCATATATAGAATTTTTATGGTTTTACAGTTCTAGCATGTATATACACTGTCGTCTTCATTTAAATTTTCACTCCTTCATTCATTCTCTTTTCGGCTTAGTCCCTTTATTAATCTGGGGTCGCCACAGCGGAATGAACCTCCAACTTATCCAGCATATGTTTTACGCAGCGGATGCCCTTCCAGCTGCAACCACTGGGAAACATCCATACACATTCATTCACACACATATACTACGGACAATTTAGCTTAACCAATTCACCTATACAAGTATAGAATACATATACCTATACAGTATAAAAGTGCAGTTTGTACTTCAGCTTTTACTAGAGTCATTTTAAACATGAGTAACATACAATACTTGTACTTGAGTAAAGGATGTGTGTACTTTTGCCATCTCTGCTGCTTCTCAACTAAAGTAGACCGTCCTAGAACTTCCTTCTCAGGTATAATTCTTTATATTTCACAAAACAAGTACACCCACTTTTAAGTTTATGAGCTTGCAAGAATATAATACTGAGTTAATACATAGAACACACCACAAAGTAATCCAACCTTTGAAGGTGTATTCCATTTCTTTCTCTGTGGCATTCTTTCACCGTTTCAACATGGCAGACACATCATGTGTCTGGAGTGATCAATTGTAGCATCAACGTATATGATTATTAAAGACTATAATAATGTAAAATAAAGTAGAACAATATTTATTCATTTACAACTTAAATTTTTTATAAATTTTGTATAATTTTTATAAATTTTATAAAATTTTATAAATTTTATACATTATAAATGCCTTAGTCGTAATTAATACATTCATTCATTCATTCATTTTCTTTTCGGCTTAGTCCCTTTATTAATCAGGGGTCGCCACAGCGGAATGAACCCCCAACTTATCCAGCATATGTTTTACGCAGCGGATGCCCTTCCACCTGCAACCCATCACTGGGAAAGTAATTAATACAATAAGCCTATAATAATTTCTATTTTAAAACCATAGAGGGGGAAACTTTTTATGTGTCTACGTAATATCCGTTAAAACACAAACTTATAGTTATAATGCAAGGAGTCCTATCTTTAAACTACAATAAATGATTTCCAATTTGTTTTAATACCGGTTAACGTTAGTTTGCACAGCATCAAAACAATGCTAGTTGTCTTTGCAGTCTCCACTGATATGAATCAATCATTAAATTTGCGAGCATAAATCAAACGTTTGTAATTCTAAACACATTTTCAACAAGTTAAAACGGTCTAAATTACTTACCTGCTCCTTAAACATGTTCTCCGTATATCCTTCTTTCGTTAATTTTCAGTTTGTTCAAAGGTGTAACAATGTGCTTTGTGAAATCATATCCTTCTGAGAAAATATAGCGGAGCCACATCACAACTCGCTTACCAAAACCATATTCCTCAGCAAGTAGTTGTCTACCTTTTTCAACCTCTAGAGCAGAGATGCCCAAACTAGGGCCCGTGGGCCAAAGTTGGCCCATGGTAACCTTTGATTTGGCCCATCAACCAATCAGAGAAGAGATGAACAAATGATGGGGAAGGTTGTGGCAAATCCCTTAAACAGGGATACATAACCTTTTGTTTGTTTAATTTCTGAGCTACAAAAAAATGAAAAAAAATGAAATTAAATGTTCCAATTAAATGTGAATTAATCAGATTTTTAAAGGGTCATGAAACCCTAAAACACATTTTTTTTTTAGATGTTGACAGATGTGTGGCATGTTGCTAAAAACACTATTAGGACACATATATTTCACTTTCAAGAGTTCACACTTAGCTGATGATGGATTATAAAGCGAATTTGGCATGCTGTCCAGGGAGAGAGCCTTGAGCTTATAAGATCCTTGAGCCCGAGGCTCCCTCCCGTTTGCAGGGCAGGGGGAGTTTGAGCTCAGGTAGGTCTCGAGAACTCCCCACCCTTGGTTAGAGTTAATGACAGATAAATTTGCTGTGTAGAGAAAAACTGCTGGTTAAGCATTCGACTATAATGTTAATTTAGATTGATCAATTCACTTATGACACATGTTTTTTGGACTGTGGGAGGAAACCGGAGAACCCGGGGAAAACCCAAGCGGCCACGGGAAGAACATGCAAACTCCGCACAGAAACGACAGCTGGCCTGTTCAGGATTTGGACCAGTGACATTCTTGCTGTGAGGCGACAGTGCTAACCACTGGGCCACCATGCCACCCTATAGAGGGAAAGGTGGAGGAGTAGGGGTGGAAGGGGGGATTCTTCAAGGCCAAGATAACTGTAGTGGGAAACTCTGGTTATTTATAGTGAGTTGGGAATCATCTGATTGGAGAATCAGGCGTTAGTTATTGCGTGACCAGCCATGTTCAATCATAATCACGTGCTCCTCTCGAAATTAGTTTATAAATAAACTTAACATAGAGAGAAACTGTATTGTTTTGTAAATTAAAAAACACCATTGAACTCCATTGTGTTATAAATGAGATTGTCCATGGTTTTATCGTAAGAAGTACATTATACGATTACATTTTTCTATGTATTTTTTATATTAATAAATTAGGAAGTTACCATGGTAACTTTAATGTAATACAGTTTGGTATATTTAGCTTCGGCCCACCACCCTCAATCAAGTTTGGAATTGTGCACCCCTGCTCCAGAGGGCCAGAAATCATTATTAAAATACAAGGTCAGAACTAGTCAAAAGAGCAAAAGCGCAGTATTTATCTTTTTATTCAGAATCACACAACGCCTTTGTAATAAAACAAATTGCAAAAAAAAAATGCTTACAGAACAAAAAGCTCAGTATATAATACTGATCCCAGAATGATCACAATGCTTAGATCTGAATTGCACAGTCCATATGTGTAGTTTTAAGGCACAAATATAAAAATTGCAAAGTGTGCACATATAAATAGAGATTCGGTTAGAGGACAGGATGTGAGACAGGGATCTTCATTTGTAATAATCCCCTAGACATTCACTAAACCAAACCAGCAATTTAAAAGAAAAGGGAAAAAAAAGAAAAAGAAAGATGTAATCTCAATCCATACTGTGGTGGAGTATAATCTCTCCCAGGCATAACTCTGGAGACTGTAGCCTGGCCGGGTAGTGTTCTGACTTATGATTATCAGCATGTCACGCCAATGCGTTCTTATCTAGCTCTTAAACTGAACCTAAAAATAGACACCGAAAACATCTCATTTATGCAGGGTTTCAGATCCTTTAGTCGCAGATAGTGACAAGCTATGAGTGTTTTACAAGATTTCATGTAAACAGAGTAGATTTGAAATAAAAATGGAAAAGATTTTGAAAGAAGACTGGAAAAATGTCGGCATCTGTGAATGGCCAGTAGCACTCTGTGGAAGCCCATTGTTGAATTATTGCTCCGGGGTCTGTGTCGACCCCCACATGACATGATGGCATGATTTCTCTTCCAAACCAAACATGCAACCTCTGTTTATAAGCAGCAGCATTAAGGCCCCAATATACTTACAATATACAAAATCATAACAATAAGTTTACACCTTGCATTAAGATGTTACTGTTTACACATTAACACTGTATTTTATGTGCTTTTTCTGATCTTTCAATATAATATACTGTAGCCCTGTCTCAAATAGCAAAATTTCATAGTGATGACAGTCTCATGGCCTTTCATATTTGGTCTGATGGCCTTAAATTGTGCGTGCTTGCTAAGTGTATGAGTCCAATAAAGATACGAGAGCTGTCACATCTATCAGTTGATCTGTCTGTGAGTAGATATATGAGGGATCAACTTAGACAATGTATGCATGTTTTCTCTTGGTGAAGATTGGTAAAGCGATGACCATACCTCCCTTAGTTCCAGCAGTACTATCGAGTCTGTCCCTAAATATGACTCCAGTGCAGCGTCGTGAATTTGTGCAAGTTCTGCACTACATGATGTCATCAAAACTGCAGACTCTAAGGGAAGTCCACAAGTCTGGAGTGCGCCATTTGGTACAAGGCCTGAGAAATAAGTATATTAGCTTACATATTCGGACATACACAGCAGAAGCTTTTTTTTCTTCTCCATCGTAACACTATGCCAAAATCTGTCGATTTGCATTGCAATCTAGACAGGTAGGAGAAAACATTTTTTTGGGGTTCAAATTAAGTTTACAATTTTAGATGGCAGAGTTTTATTCCTGTCTGAATAGCTCACTTCAACAATACATCCAGTTGGTGGAGAGTGTGCTCTCTTTTCAATTGCATTTGATAACATATGTGTTTTCACTACAAAAGTGGACGAGCTCAAAATGCTTTAGATGTAGTTTACATATTTATTTAACATCAGCTAGTGATTGGATCTATAAGACACATTTTAATACTGGGCTCGGGATTTTGAAAATATGGTAAACAACCATAAGTAGTAGCTGGTCTGGTTCAATACATCGAAGTCAGATATGAGTAAAAACATGAATATAATTCTAATTGAAAGCAACACTGACACCGTTTTCCTTGTTAAATACTGCAAAGCTGCCTTCTTTAGAGAATTCTATTGTATTTAAGTACTCTATAAATAAATGTACAGAACTGCTTGTGCAAACACATCAACATTGCAATTACCAGATACTTTATTTGCTGCTGTTTTCTCACCACCACAATTTTCATCATATGTTTATTTCTTAAGTGTGATGTGAACCACATATTTAAATGTTCAATATTTAATTATTTATTCTGTAAATGGAAGGATGCAGATTAGATGTTCACGATCAATACTCAGGTACTTTTTCTTTTTACCTTTAAGCGAACTTCGCTGTGAGTAAATCAGGGCCTTAAGCTCAAACACCTTTGTCTCAAAGCTGCTTTCAAGTTAGTCTCTCTGGTTTTTGGGAACTTTGACGATGAACTCCATTGGGTCTTTGGCCTTGTTGCTGAAAGCCCTCCGAATGGCATCCACCGCATGCTGATGTGTGACACCTTGAAGGGACTCTCCATCTACTGACACCAGCTCGAATCCAGCCTACACACACAGACAAAAAAGACATTTCTAGAAAAGTTCAGGATTTGATCATTAACACAGATGTCTGTTTTCCTGACATATGCCTGCATATTTCTGGCAGAGCACAGACAGCCATACGCTCTCTGAATGGCAGGAAAAAGCAGATGCTGCAGGCACAGGATGCCACTCGTTTCCTTTGTTCTCCTTTGTTAATACCTGTGAATGATCTCATCTGGCTCTGTGTGTGTATCAGAGCTCTGCCAGTGGATGACATCAGCTTATTATACTTCAGAAATGGATGTTTTTCTCTGATTGTAACCCCTGGCAGAAAAGAAGCACAGATGTTTGGGTCTTTCAGGTCAGAAACGCATGGCATATCCATCAGATCTCGTCTAAACTCATTCTCCTATCTCTGACACCGCTAACATCATAAACTAATTCAGGGAAAAGGGAAATCAGAGTAAGCTGGTCCAAATGATATACAGCAGTCTCTCAATGTGCATAAAAAAAGTTAAATACTCACACAGATGCGAGAGCGTGTCTTTGGAATTATGTCTTTCCTGCCAGGAAAAAAGTACAAAGTGCAGCTGAGCTCACAAGCGCACGTTTAGTTCAAAGTAGGCACATTTCCTCAGTCACAATCTCTTACCAGGATGCACCTGTTTAGTGAACTTTCTACACCCATCCTTCGGCGGTCAGGGTCTGTTTTCATGCTTTCCAATGGTCAAAACAAACACCTTTGTCCCTTTATTGAGACAATGTATTTATATTTTCATGGTCATAAAACATTTGAAAAGCTAATTGAAAAACTTTCAGTTAAAAGTGAGGTTGACAAGATATTTAAATTAGTCATAAAAACTGGTGTATGCTTAATTTCATTAAAGATGATTCACAAAAAAAATCAATTTTCTGCAAGCTATGTTTCTAAATGTGGGTATCTTTCCAAAAAAACAACAACATCTGAAGACTCCGAAACAGAAGTCCCCGGATTGAATCAGCAGTCACAAGCAGACAGACAAAAAGCATGCGAGCTTATGTACATGTAAATGACACGGGCATATCTAATAGCTCGTATAATGTGTTAGCTACCTCTTTGCAAATATTTTTGAGCATGTTTGCAAGTTGGTTAATTCCCATTGCACATACACAAAATGTATCAATATAACAGATTCATATGTTGCCTGCTGTATGACCTTTATTTCGATTACAATCTTCATCCATCAAAACTTTACTAGCAAGACACTGATTCGCTTTTTCTAGCTGAAAAATGTAGTTTGCGTATAATCAGGCCAAACTGGTGGGTTGTTTTGAAGTTCTGTTCAGTCTGTATTTCACACAGCATGATGTATGAGGGTTCATACTCTTCACAAAATATGAGTTTTAATATGAGTTTTAAAGCGAAATACACCCTGGAATGAATATACCACTGAAAACTGGCTGTCTCTTTTCTTTATGCCATCTCTGATGTAATAAGTCTGGTTTTCTTTGCTGCATCATTCAGCTGTCTATAAAAGCTTAAAATGATATGATTACAAACAGAGAAGTGAAATCAAGTTTAGTTTCCACCTATCAGGTTTACAAGTGCTTGCTCTATTATATATGCTTGGTGTGATAACCCTAACCTTAACCCTAACTCCTAGCTTTCAATCTCACCTAACAGCATGAAATACAGTAAATTAACATAGTAACAATAAATAATGATACTATTTTAAAAGCTTCAGTTATTTATTTGCATGATTATTTGCACTTTTTATGCACTGGTTATTCCGGTTATGCTGATAAGTGCTACCCAAGAACAAAAGAACTACTTAAGAAGCATTATGAAGAGTATTTCAAAACATCACACTTAATGCAATATGTTTGCTTTTGTCCCTTTATGGCTGTTAAGAGGCCTAAGATTTGTTTTAACTGACATCCCTCTTCAAATAGCACTTGCATTAAGGAGACCGCTGGGACATCATCAGTCTTTTCTGTATGCCATCTGCCTCTTTGACTAAACACAAATCACCAAAGCATTGTATGTTTGCAAAGGACAAGTGGAGTCATTTACCAGTGGATAGCAGTGTGTGGGTGTGAAGAGTGAGGGAGAGAGAAATATGATGATTCAGGGAAGAGAAGACATCAATGTGCTTATGGCTCATACAACTGAAACAAGAACATTTTAGAATATTTTAAAATAATTTTTGAATGACAATTCTACTAATTTGGTTCAGACAATACCGGTGAAAAGCTACTTGCAAATGTTTGAAATGCTATATCTACCAATTTGCATGTTATGTATAATCTGACACTGAACAGGAAGGGAGGACATACCTTTGTATTGCAATGAGGTATCAAAAATAAACTTTGTATATGCCATGACCATGTGTATTTGTAGTTAGCTAAGCAGCTTGGGAACAGCTCCACCTGCCCAGCCAACAATTTTAGGTTATAAATCCATTGCCTTAACATCCACAGAAAGTTATATAACATTATTCTTTAATGTTCTTAGAAAGGTCAAAGCATCCAGTTTTTTAGACAATGTATTATCGTTATGTTTTGGTTATAATAAAGTCATACAAAAAGTCTTCGTAACATTTTAGTCATGCATGTTATATTAATGTTCTTGGAATGTTAATGAAAATGTTATCAGAACATTACATCCCCATTATCTTAATTTTTCTATCAATAATACAAAAATGTTCCAACAATTTTTTATAACATTACGTACTAACATTTACACAACATTTAAGGAACATTTTGAGAAAGTTCCCATTTAGTTGGGTGGTCACATCTGGTGATGTTGGTATTGCAATGTTCATTCATTCATTTTCTTTTTGGCTTAGTCCCTTTATTAATCAGGGGTCGCCACAGCGGAATGAACCACCAATTTATCCAGCATATGTTTTATGCAGCGGATGTCCTTCCAGTCACAACCCAACACTGGGAAACACCCACACACTCTTGCATTCACACACATACACTACGGCCAATTTAGCTTATGCAATGTACCGCATGTCTTTGGACTGTGGGGGAAACCGGAGCACCCGGAGGAAACCCACACGAACACGGGGAGAACATGTAAACTCCACACAGTAATGCCAACTGACCCAGCCAAGGCTCGAACCAGCGACCTTCTTGCTGTGAGGCGATCGTTCTACCCACTGCGCCACCGTGACACCCGTATTGCAATGTTAAATCATGAATGTTTTATTATGTTTTAATGACCACAGAAAGAGTTGTTGATGTTGAAAAAAATAATAAGCATTTCATTATACTATATTGATAATGTCTGCCATGTTTGCTTAGCTTTTACTTGTCTACTGACGTGCATGAAACAAATACTGCTTACTTTCTGTTTTCCAAACTGTTCCAATTAGGTTTTTTAAAATCAAATATTCAAGAGCAATATTGTCATACCGTCTTCGGCGAGACTTTTAATAATTTCACTGTCTGATCTGATCTGCAGCAGAACTTTATTTCACCCATATTTGGAATTTTTATTTTCAGTTATTTAAAACATTAAAGTAGCCCCGTTTATTTGTATTTAATGTTTCTGTGTTTATAAAATCACATTTGTAAACAAAACATGATGCAGACACCAAGTCTGAACGTCTATTCTTCTACATAAAGTGACTAATGACCTCTAAGCCATCTAACCATACAAGGAAAGTTCAATCTGTTATTGTAGTCAAATCTGTTATTAAACTAAAGCCCTCTGTATTTATAAGAACATCAAGATGAAGACAACTGACTATAATTATCAAGATGAAAAAGTGAGCTCTGGACTAATTACACATGAGCAGACTCTATGGAGCCCCAACACATACACAACACCTGACCTCCGTCTGCCATGCGCGTTGTCACCATTTGATAAGAGGGAGACAATGTGCGGCAGAAACCTGACCTCACTGCCACTGAAGCATACTTGCCAGTTAGATCATGCAGTTATCAGTTAGACAACAAGAACAGGAAGTATGTCAACAGGGCGCTCCACACTTTCCTCTGCAGGCCTGCTAATCTGCAAAGCTCACTGAAGAGCCTCTCGCAGCTTCAGGGTGCAACAACAAGCCAATAGAGAGGAATGTAAATTAGTCTGCCTTTGGTATGAATGGAAATACACACTAGTCTTTCACACCGAGCCCTGGTGGAGGCCATAGATGAGTGGATGTGCTTGGCAGCTGAAGGGTTTCGAGTCTGACACCAGATCTCCTGAGTGTGGCAACACAAGCCTCTCAGAGCAGGCCAGGGAAATGCTGTCACCTAATAGGCTTTAATCAACAAGGATACGTCGTCTCACAAATACACGTACAGAGACACACACATGGAATTCCAGGGTTTTTATCCTTGTATGCGGGGTCACAGAGATGCTGTTGGTATCATGCCACCTGCGTTGACCTTTAGCCCTCGTTTAGCACTCACTCGGTATACTCCCCTACAACGGCAAAGTGCAGTGGCTACATATTTGGTCAAAATTGAGTAGAGGCCTAAAATGGGCACTGTCTTGTGATAAAGTCTTCTTGTTCAGTTTTGTCCAAAAGACAAGAGTGTCAGCATTGCAATAACTGCAAAGTCCAAGTAAAATTTAAAAGTTACGATTTTCACTCATCGCCGACGTATAGGGCCTAAACAAACTGCACTAATGTGTGTGTGCACACCAATGCACAAAACAGCAGGCGTAAATGCGGCATTTTACAGTTTTTTCCAACTGCTTACACGCATTTTCAAGACAGTGTCACCCTTTTTTTTTAACTCTACACACAATTCCCAAAACTGCACACACAAAATGCAAAATGCCTCATGTCTCCTTCAAAATGTAACACTGCATTCAAAATGCCATAAACACATGTCAGAATGAAGCATTTGCATCAAATGGCAAACACGTCTTTTATAATATAACACTTTTGGATATAGCATATCAACACTGTTGTTCTAAATCTAAAGCTCTTTGCTCTTTCATATGCTTACTGTATATCTACATTACAATAAAATGTTCTACAGTAACAGTAATCTGCTGAGAGGAGTAACAATGTAAACCACTGTACACCAATGCAATGAAGAAACAGAAAATATTTATTAGGGCAAACATTATTGGTGTATATTGCATACAAAAAATAAACATACTGTATGTAAAAATGAAAAATAAAATAAATAAAAAACAAATGTAAAGCAAAAGTATGTTCTTTAGAATACAGTGAAGAACACAGTTGTGTGTGTGTGGGTTGGGGGGGATGGGGGGGTCTCGGGGGGAGAAGCATCCTTTGTCTGGAGAAGTGTCATGCGGGTGTAGGGTTGGCCATCACACACTTTACAGAGCCAGGCTCAGAAAAATAGCTCTATTCTTTTCTAGAGGAATTTAAAATGTAGGATTTAGAAAAGGTAAATATGGGGGTAGGTACAAAACTACAAATTGTGGATGGGTGGCAAACCAGTTTGTTTTTTTGGACCAGAACAGCCCGGTGTCCCATCACCTTTGGCCTATACTAGAGTAAAGCAGTGATTGGTTAGTGATCAGTTAAGAAATTAGTGTTTCCACATTTGAGGACTGTGTGTGTGTGATCTGGTGGATAAGTGTAGCATTTTGATTGGTTGTGTTTGGAAAAGGAAAGCAAGTAGCTTCCTCTTAGATTTTTGTGCTTTAGGTAGAACATTGTGTGTAGTGTTTTGAAAAAAAGTGTTTTATGCAATTGAAAACTGAGTTCAAGAAATAGCTTCTGGTTTTGGAGATTTGGGGTGTAGTTTTGCAGTTTCAGAAATCGTGTGACAAGAAAAGATTTTGTGTGTAAGCAGTTGGAAAAAACTGTAAAATAAATGCTTCAAACTAATTTTTTTGGTTTGATGCACCACATTAAAAATTGGTCGACCAATGAGACCAATGAGCGCTTTTGTTCATGTGAAGCTGCTGAAGTTACAGTAAAACACAACTTGGTAGCACTTTCCAGAAGTGGAAAAGCTTATGCAATAAATTCACAAGGAAAAATCTTGAGGGTGGCTTCTTATGTGCAACTAGTTCGAGTGTCTGATGCGGGGGGAATTTTTGTTTTACATTCAACCCCATCTAACATCAGAGAATAATTTTGCATGTTCACTCTGCTTTATTGCTCTATGACGTTAGATGGTATTGAATGGAAAAAAGCAATACTTTACGTAAAGTGCAACTTTACGCTTCTGATACTTGTTGCATAGTGAAAATCGATTGGGTACGAATGATGAAAAACACCTCAAAAAATGCTCTAAAAACTTTAAAGGCATTTTTTCAGTGTTTGTGTGGATACTGCACTTTGCCTCTTTAGGCCACTGGAGTTACAGATATACATGTATGTACCGGCTGCTTTTTTGATCAACCAGGTTCATCATTCAAAAAACAATTTGATCTACCCCCAAAACAAGCATCAAACTAGTGCTGCTTCCAAAATAAGATAATTCCCAACTATATACTACAGTGCATCTGTAAAGTATTCATAGCGCTTCACTTTTTCCACATTTTTTTATGTTACAGCCTTATTCCAAAATGGATTCAATTTATTTATTTCCTCAAAATTCTACACACAATACCCCATAATGACAATGTGAAAAAAGATTTTTTGAAATTGTTGCAAATTTATTAAAAATAAAAAACCTGAAAAATCACATGTACATAAGTATTCACAGCCTTTGCTCAATACTTTGTTGATGCACCTTTGGCAGCAATTACAGCCTCAAGTCTTTTTGAATATGATGCCATACGCATAACCCACGCCAACACGGGGAGAACATGCAAACTCCACACAGAAATGCCAACTGACCCAGCCGAGGCTTGAACCAGCGACCTTCTTGCTTTGAGGCGACAGCACTACCCCCACTGCGCCACAGCGCCACCCTAATTAATTAATTAATTTATTTATTCATTTATTTTTTTATTATTATTTACCAAAGTGGAAACTGTGTTTTTGAGATGTCGATTCATAAAGTAGTTGTTTATAGAATAAGATGTTAGTCTAGATGTTAGTCCTCTAGAGAAATAGTGATAAATGTTGTAATGCACATGCATCAAATGCATGTCAAACAAAATATACTTTGAAAGACTTTGCATTCATCAGTGTACCTACACCAGCATATGTATAAAACAAAAAAAACAAAAAAGTAAAGAAACTATGTATACTTCAGGCTTTACTAACCCATGAGGCCACAGGAGAGAATTTATGAATGGAAGTGAAGTAACATAGTGTTTCCTGAATCCATACAGTATTTCCAGCAAACATTAACAAACAGCACCGCAAATATGTGTGGTTGGAACTGCAGCTATGGACTGTGGTTAGGAGCCTACATTCTTCTCAAATGGACTTAAATAGATCATGAACATGGCTAAAATAAGCAAGGTAACTCAACATAATCTATAGCCTTCATTTTATAATTATGCTGTATACATTTCATTCAGCATTGTTTTTGTTAGAAGATTTAAAGCTGTTTTGCAGTGTGCCATGTCATAATAGTATAGTATATATAGTATACTAGAATAGTACCATGGTAGATACCCAGAGTGATGTTAGGGAACCCAAGTAATAGCCAAATAGCAGAAAAAAAAACAGTGAAGCAGTTCTTAGATGCTATGTCCATTATTTACCCCAATTATATGACTTCTCAGAATCTCGAATTAGCAGAAGCTATCACTCCATCAAATGCTTGATGTCATGAACAGTTCTATCCAACATGTTTCAAATAACAGATCTGTGACACAGTTCAGGATACAGTCAGACTAGCTAGATTTTTCATCACTGCATCATACTATGGTAGTTAATGTTCGAGAAACATACCCCACAAACTAGCCAGGACCAAGCAGCAGAGACATACAGCCTATGTTTAGAAAGCAGAGATTTTAAAAGAAAGCAGCTGACTCAAAAAAAAACAACGTCTTGCCTGGTTGATGTAATTCATCAATGATGAATGAGTTGTGCCACTTAAGCATATAAAAATGCCTCTCCGCTCAGCTAATGTAACTAAGTGCTAGGTATAACCTAAACAGAAACCAGCAACTTGGCTTGCAGCAACTGATCATTACCAGACCCTCCTAATTAATGATCGGGAGTCAAACACATTATTCATCAAGTAAATAATGCCTGGATGAATTCCTCCAGCAATATCCTTAAAGCATTATATGCAGCAATAGTATAGAATCTGTTTAAAGATATTCATGAGCTTAGCTGAGATCATGTACCACTTTGTTTAGTCCAATTTCAACTATGGTTGGTCCCTTTACAGGTTGGTTCCTGCCTAAGTGGGCTATATATGCTATTCAAAGTGGACCAGAATAACAGTCAAAGGTCTGGCTTTGAGATTAGGTGTGACTGTGGTAAGCTGTTATCCATTAAATAATCAAAGGGAGGAAATACAAATCTGTAGTCATTCTGTTAAGACTCTAAATGGACAAGTAGAGGCATCCACCTGAGATTCCTGCTGAACACCTGCACAAGCCTTGAAATGTCACTGATACAGCTTTAAGGTAAAATATCACATTAATGTATGCTGTACAAACATGACAAGATGAAGCAGAAGGTATCACTGTACATGCTGTATCACACTTTGGACGTGGCATTAAGAGAAGCACACACTACAGGTCTGATGACTGTTCCCCTATGCATCATTAGCATCAGCGTTGTAGTCAAGACTATCTCATTTAGGTCACTATCAAGACCGAGACCAGAAGGAGGTTCAGTTCAAGTCATGACAGAATCTACATTCTCCATATTTTAATAATCTTGGCCTTCCAAAAGACACGGAAATCATGTAAACTCAATACTTTACTGGTCTTGACCTTAAACAACAGCTTGTCGTATCTCACGCGTTGTATTCACTCAAGCTCAATTCCGAATCTATAAGATGGCTAAGTTAACATCATTTATTACTTATATTTTTACTTACAATAGCTGAGTTTTGAACATCACTCGATGAAAAGAACTTTAATCATGTTTTAGTTGTCCAGGCAACTGGTTACATGTACTGTAGCAATAATATTTATTTAGCCAACCTTTGTTAGCATGGGTTATTACTAAACCTTGTTTATCTTTTGAACAATGTATTGTTAAAACATATATAAAACAAATGTATTGATTTATAGTTTAGATTTCAGTTATATATACATATATATATATTAGGGGTGTAACGCTACATGTACAAGGCTCATGGTTTGGTTCACGCACTCTCAAGACGAATACAGTCAGTCCTGATGTGCAGTCACTGTTAGATAGAAAATACCACAGCAGTGCAACAACTGAAGAGCTATGCATAAAGAACGCATATTTGCTTCTGAAAATCTAAAATATGCTGTGCTGCAAAAGACGCAAGTGTATAACAGTCACGAATGTCCGGCAAACAACAGAAATGTAAGATAATGTCTCATCTTGTGACCATGTAAGTCAGTCTGTGAGTAAGTGTGTGCCTTCTCTACAAACTTAATATTAAACAGTTGTTGTCCGCTGCACCTGCTGTTATGGATGGATGCAGTGCTAGCATTTTCATTAAAATAGATTTCAGTTTTGAAGCTTAAAGAATCTTAAATTTAATACACAATTATTGTTTTTCTGTTGTTTTAGGAGAGGGGTGAGCTTAATCTTTGAAAGTTTAATACACAGTTTTCTAATTCTAAAGTCTGTGTTTATTTTGAACCTTCGCATCACAAGAAGCTCTTCAGTTCTGTAGCTGATTGTGATTAATCACTTCTGCCTGTTCAAATAAACAGAAAAAGTAAGGAAACAGTGACCCCAAAACCGAGGTACAACACGAACTGTGACTCCAGTGTATCGTTACACCCCAATATATATTTGTGTGTGTATATATATATATATCCGATGTGCAACCCCATTAAGTTGATCTCTAACTTTAATAAAATGTTTTCAACTGCAACACTGCCAAGCCTGTAGCAGAGGCTATATTACCTTCAGGACATCACTGGTAGAGGCTGCTCCTCCTGGAAAGATCTTTTCTATCTTCACCATTGGCTGCACCTTTGACTCAATCCCACCTGAGATGCTTATACCTGCACAAAGAACAGCATAAATGATTTAACCATTCAAATGTTAACCGATGACTTCAACTCTATGAAGGAACGCCAATCTACATTCAATCTACCTTATTGAAGGTTCTTGTTTTAGACTGTTTATTTTTATGCAAGTAAAAATCTGAACTTTTGATTTCCTTAAAGGTAACAGGTACTTATTTCAATCCTAACTAAAACAAATTGGATGTCTGCAGATGATAAAGTTTAGATTTCTCCAATATATATTTTTAACAAAGTTCATGGGTTCGATTCTCAGTACTGGAAATCTCTTTCATCATCCCACATGTACCCACAAAGGAGGCACCCTTGAACAAGGCACCTAACCTACAAGTGCTGCACACTGTTTTGGGTGTGTTCACAGTATGTATGTGAATGTGTGTTCACTAATCACTGCTCCTAATGTGTGTGCACTAACTTGGATGGATTAAATGCAGACAAACTCTGAATATGGGTTTTGTATAAATAGGCTTTAGTCACATTTTGAATTAGAGATCTAAAAAATCCCCTAACTCTAAGAATTAAGCTTTGGCATGTAACTCATTGTTTATGTTTCTGACATGAAAAGGCCATTAGTTATCTAAGTGATCAAACTTGTCATTTTTGCTTTGTGAATGAGAAAAATCTCATGATCTCACTGCAGAGGACAGGCCCAAACCATAACTATGGATCAGAATATGATACAGACTTGAGTTCATATGAAACCACCTAGCAACCTCCCAGAACACCCTATAAACCACATACAAACATGAGAAACACATAGCAACCTGGCAACCATTCAAAACACCCTTACATTGGGGTGACAACTTTTGCATGGAAAAGCTCAGCAAACAAACAGCTTAGGATGTCTGTAAAAAAAAATTCCATATGAAGTCAAACACAATGGCTTCAAGTAACTCACCTAGGGACTGTTTAGTCTTCGAGATGGTTACCGTGGTTAGTTCGTACTCCTGCTCTGGTCTGTCTTGGCTGTCCGAGTGTCCATTCACTGGTTCTTTCCAGTGCTGATCTGAGCTGGGCGCAAACACCTGGGACAATGGTGTCCTGCTCCGGCGGTGCGCACTCATTACAGTATACTTTACCTCTTTACCATTCAGAGATTTGTCTGTTTTCATTCTATGTCCATTCCTATAAGGAGATCTTCCTCGTTCTGCGACAGAATCACCCCTGCTGGATAAAGAGTCATGGGGGAAACTATTGTCTCTTCTCTGGGGGGAGCATCCAGTGCGTTCTGTGCTGTAAGGTGACTCTGAGTGTGAAAAGCGAGACCGAGCAGGACTCAAAGAGCGATTACGGAGCGAGTCTGTGATGTAGGTGTCCACCGGTACATCCAAGAGTGGGGTGAAAGCCCGAGGAGGAGGAAGTCGTCCAGTCGGTAAACCTGCCAAACGCATTCGTTCCAAATCTTCAATGAGTTGTCGTTCTCTCTCCAGATCCTGCACCGGCTGAAGGAGAAATCCACCCCTGTAATCTGTGAGAGGATACAAGGACATATTAAAATCATCTCACTGTTCGGATACATTAATATGATTTTATTGCACATCTCTCTAGAATACTTTCTTTTGATTGGTCAGTTGATTCTGATCAGTCAACTGCAGCATTATAATGATAGCTGCCATCAATAGTAGAGCTAAATAACATATTGCTTACTTGGGTTAGGCCTGGGCAATTAACTGAAGATGATTTTCATGCACATTTTGTCCAGTATGTGCTTTCAGATGGAGCAGCATTTACTACACAGTAGTTAATGTCATAGTAAATCAACAAGCTAGGTAGAACCACATTCAAAAATTCAATAAATTTAATTGAGCAATAATTACATTGATATATTCATACTCTAAATCTTTAATGCATCAAATCCTTATGATAAATCATCAAATACATCAATCCTTATGTAGATGATTCCGTAGTCAATGAAAACAGTTAAATCTTATGTTTATAATGGAACCCAATGGCAATTTCTGGGGTTACTTCAAGTGTATTTGGAGTTTCTGTGTGAGAGCGCCCTCTGGCCTTCATGCAAGATTTACTACTGATCACATACATCACTGAGAATATGGGTATGACAATCGCAGCTTTGCTCAATCGCAATTGGTTTCATTGTGGAAGCTTTACAATCAGTGAGCTAATAAAATATTTTGACCCAAATCAATATTTTGCATCCAATCCTTATGTATGTGGGAAGAAGCTATGTAATAAGCAGGATCGTGTACATCCAACTGATTGTTATCACAAAATAAAACCCTTCAGGGTGATCAAGACCTCTTTGCATCATGTTGAATGAATGTACATCTCTTTAAAGAGCCCCTATTATGCATTAAAAAGGGTCATATTTTGGTTTTGGGGGTCTCCAACAACAGGCTGATATGCATGCAAGGTCAAAAACCACTTTCATTGTCTTATAATATGCATTTATTTGTACCTAATTATCCCAGCGACTCCCATATGATTCGTTCAGCGATTCATTTGTTCCCAAACCCCTCTTTAGCGCAATGCTAATCTGCGCTGATTGCACCGATGACAGTCTGTTGCGATTGGTCCAGCGTTCAGCACGAGAGAAGCCCACCACGGCCTCAACAATATTGAAGTAGTCAGAGTG